>OZ020307.1:8039556-8238859 GCA_963971305.1 Arcuatula senhousia | reverse complement strand
CTTAACTTTTAAGCTGAAAACATTGACAGTATAACCTTTACTAGTAATTCCATAAGACATCAAAGGTGGAATGTTTGGAGTAGACATGATATTATAGTTATATTACATTATTATTGTTAAAGTGACAGTGTCTACTTATAGGTTGTTTTATGCATTTCTGATGAATGGATTTACCACTCACAGTACTAGTATACTTATGTCATTATAAAGTTTCTTGTATCATTCAAAATGTATTTGAAAAAGCAAGCAGGAACTATCTATTTCTTTGTCAGACGAGGCGCTGAACCAATTAGAATACTGATTGATTGCTGAAAAAACTTTAGCTTGTATGATTTCCTTTTGACTCACCGATTACATATTATAAAAACACAGTTATGACGCCATGCCATTGTTAATGCAGTTCTTTATTTTACCGATAAGTACTGTTAAGTCTTAGTATTGGACTGTATTCTACTTAATATTGGATTGCTTTTATTTAATATTGGACGGTCAGTAACAGTATTTTTGTGACTTAAACATCATTGAAAGGAGAGTACAGCAAGAATAGAATTCGACACATTTTTGACAATGTATTACATGCCTAGATTCGAACCCGCTATCTCTCTCATAGCAGCCCATGTCATTAAGCGTGCGGCTACCAATCGCTCGATTCAAACGTGTTTAATTTGGGGTATTTAAATCATTCTGATTGTATAAACGTGAATGATAAATCGATAACAAAAATTGTTTTGTCCATAGCTGGAATCGAACCCGTACAATGTAGTCTCTCCCACCATAGTCTACAACGCTTACCATTCGGCTATGGAAGACTTGACCGATAGGTGTTCACTTACAGTATCTTAATTATCTGATTATGTTAACATTTATAAAATCACGGATAAAAATATATTTTTGATCGTGTTATGCTTGAATATAAAAGTTTGTATGCATGTGTTTTAAGTAAGATATAAGCTTTGGTAAAGTAAAAGACAATATTTTACCGAATGGACTGTTTGCGTCTTATATCCTGTACAGAAACAAAAAGGTACGTACCAATGGGGCATTCGAATTTCAAAAGTCCGAAAGGGCGAAAACGATACCAGTTAACACAAACGTGAATAGTACGAAGAAAAACAAAACATAAAAAACCAACTGTAAAGCAATTAACAAACTAACTCATGAACGAGAGTGAACTCAGGTGCTCCGGAAGAGTAAGTAGCTCCTGCTTATCCTGGTTCCCGGAACTTCGTACCGTTACTTAGCAGTAGCTGTAGACTTCCACGCAAATAAATGTATCATGAGCGGTGACCAATGTACTCCTGCTTGCCATAGCACACCCGTCGCGTAGCCAGTGGTCAATGTACCGTGTCAAATCCGCTAAATGAAGACAAAAAAACTATGACAAAGTCTTTTATAATCAATTACCGGGTTGTTCATTCATTTTGAAAAAAAAATGCATCTAATCAACTCTACCAAATAAGATTTGAGACAACTCAACTTGCACTGTATAATCACTGTGTGTATAATTGAGGTGTAAAGTTTTGAGAAATCGAACAATATAAATTAAATTTCCTTCAGTATTTTTCGAATTATTTAGGATCTACATTAGATTGACACCATTTCTAGAAAATCAAAAAAGGAAATATTTCTGGAGGCCGGATTTTATTGCCATCAGTATTGACGTCAACAGAATTGAAAGAGAATTAGTGGTCAATTTGAAGAACTCGATGATATTTGATAACCCAATTAGTACAGCTTTGATTTCTTCGCAAAATGAATACGCTTGTTTTAATTCCCCGAGGTTAGCCCGGCATCAACACTTTTGTGTTGAAGAACATATCAAAGCCATAAAATATTCGTTTAAATTCCAAAATTATCAGAACCCTAGGGTTCTTCCTATCAAAATCATAGGAAGATCTTTGGCATTTTCCACTTTAAGTAGAGCGCCTCTGATGAGTCTTGAAAAGACGAAACGCGCGTCAGATGTAGCAAAATTTATATATTGTCTAAAACTTTGTTGTAATTTTTATTTCTAACATCATTGATCGTTAGAGGTGCTGGTGGAGTTTTAATCCCCCGAGGTAAGCACCGCTCCTGCATCAACACTTTTGTGTTGAAGAACACACCAAAACTATAAATTATCCGCCTAAATTCATAAATTATCAGAACCCTAAGGTTATTCCTTCCCAGGACATAGGTTGATCTTTTCATAATCATGTTCGGCAATTTTTTTGGTATAATTGATTTATTCTCTTCATATTGATATAATGATTGGCATTACTAGTATCAACTTTTGGTAGAGCGCCTCCGATGAGTCTTGAACAGAATACACGTGGCGTCAGGCGTAGCAAATTTATTATTTTGATCTTTTTTGTAATTTTTATTTTTCATACATTATCCATCGATCATCCATGTAAGCAGTCTCGAATCCATGATAATGATCGTCTGAGATGATCCCTTAACCTTTCAATACCCCGCTTTATAAGCGCTCGGGGTATAGCGATTGTTAATTCCGTCGGTGATAACGTCCATCTTTGTATTTACAACATTTAAAAAATAACCGATATACATGTAGAATCTCAAAGAAAACTTTCAACAAAGCCCTATGACAAACGTGACGATTGTCAACTTTCCCTTCTTGTGTAGCAACATTCCGTCCGCTGCAGCTTTATGGAGTTTACAATTCATTCGTTACTACAGAGCTTGTAGGAATTACATAGATTTCCTTGAAAGAGTGTCACGTTTGACACAAAAATTGCTAGCACAAGGGTATGTTGCTCCTCGGTTACTGTCTTCACTCACGAAATTTTACTGTAGACATCATGCACTAATTGACAAATATGGGATTTCTATCTCTCAGATGAGTGCAGATGTTGGTTTGTCATAGGGTTTTGTTACCGGATTTGACACACTGAATTGGAAATTGGCAACGCGACGGTTGTGCTATAGCAGACAAGAACTGCTTACTTTTCCAGGGAACCTGTGTTTTCTCTCGTTACGACTTGAGTTTGCTTTGTTGATATCTGTTTCGTGATTTTGTGGGTTTTTTTTGTTTTGTGTTTCCTCGTGCTGTTCTTGTTCGTGTGTACCGATTTTGTCGTTGCCCTTTCAGACTTTTGACACTCGAATTGGAATGCTCCATTAGTGACTATTTGCTTCTTGTAACCATAACCACTTAAACAAGAATAATGTAAAAGACTCACACGTCATTCAAACATACTTTTTTGTAGCTATTGGTTTATAAAACTATACGTCAAAATGAACTGTAATTATTGTGTTTTGTAGTAACGAATGCTTCAGAGTTTCTTTGCGGTTACATACGCTACTACGACTCCCCAGATCTCTCCGTCTTTGCATATGGAACCGCACAATGCTCAAGTTCATTACAGTTTATTTGCGGCCAAGGTAAATATTACCATTTTTAGATTACAGTCCATGTTCTAATTGCATTATCATAATAATTCATAAATAACTTCACTTATAATACAAACTTTGTGACACCGGTTGACAATGATGACGGTCTTCACAGGTTATCAACTCTTAATAAAATGCTGTATTTCAGAATTTTCTTGTGCATATATTGAATTAGAAATAAATAAATGATAAAAGTCTTAAATATTTAACTTTATAAGTGCAAAGAGAACCAAAACTATACTCATAGCGGCATTCAAATGTCGGGGTTGTTAGCAGGAAAGAAAAACATTCTCCGTCACTTTGATTACATATGTTCGTCATTGTTAAAATGTGATGACTTGACATAAAGGTTAATGTGGACACCTATACTTAAAAAAAATTCCGTCATTAAACATTTGATTTTATGGTCTAAAATGAATCATGTTATAAATATCCTTTATTTTAAATAAAAATAAGGATAGGTCACCATGCTCGTTTTGCAATATAAGTGGTTAAAGTATGCCTGAATTACAATAGATTATATAGGAAAGGCCAAATTTAAGGCATAAAATCATGTCTCAGAAAAATTCCTTACATTAGGATCTTGTTTTTTTTTTGTCAAAAGTTAAATTTTTACCTTTATATTAGAATAAAACCTAGAAAACAGGGGGTCACCAGCTTAAATTTTTGTCTACTATTCAATTCCCTTGTAAATTTAGGGTAATTTTGAAGTGACTTATCTCCCTTGTTTTTGTCAAAAATTGCGTTATTCAAGAAACGATTGCTGCAATTGTTAAACAATTGAATATTATTATTATTACAACACTTGTATAGCGCTTATCTAAAATGACATTACTCTAAGCGCTTTACAGAACATAAAATCAAATAGCGAACAATAAAATATAAATACAAATATACATATTACAAACATACTTTAAAATATTAAGAATTAAAAATATTGTCACTGGTTAAGTAACAATAATATTAAGAGTTAAATGTACAGTTATATTAGTATAAATGGTAAAATATATAAAAATAGAAACTAGAACATCAGAATTATCGCAAATAATAGTAACAATTATTTATCGTATAGACAGTGATAAAAAATATATTAAAGAACTTAAAAAGGGGCAAAAATCTGCTAAAATATAAAATCTTTATCTAAAAAGACTAAAATAAAAAAAAAATAAATATATTCAACTAAGAAGACCATCAAATATATCACAGTTTGTTTTTTTTTTAATGACTTCAGTTTTTCACGTTTTGAAAGGTTGAATGAAAAAAGTCGAGTAAAAAAATAATAAATAAATAAAAAATAAAATGAATACGACTATTTAAAATACATTATCAAGTATATCACAGATCAAAATAGCACAAATAGATTTTTAAAAGATCGTCAGTATATCACAGTTCCCAGATAACACAGATTAATTATATATCACAGTCATTCTACATGTTCTATACACCAAAGTTTAAAATGCAAGTTTAAACAAGTACGTTTTAAGGTGTTTCTTGAATACATCAATAGTTTGTATATTACGAAGATCAAAAGGCAGTTTGTTCCATAAAACGGCAGCTACTCGATCAAATCGTCTTTCTCCATATGTCTTTGTTCTTACCGTTGGTGTTTCTAACAACATATTGTTTTCTGATCGTAATGTTCTCCTTGGTTGGTATAATGTCACAAGTTCCTGTAAGTAGACCGGTGCCTCACATTTTAAGGATTTGAATGTGTACAACAACAGTTTGTATTGGCAACGAAATGATATCGGCAGCCAGTGTAGAGATTTTAGGACGGGTGTGATATGTTCGTACTTCCGTGTCCTAGTTATCAGTCTTGCAGCTGAGTTCTGAACACGTTGAAGTCTTTGAATTTCTGTTGATGGTATGCCGTGCAAAAGGGCGTTTCCATAATCAAGACGAGATGTTACAGGTAAAAGGTAAAGGTAAAGGTAAGATTTATTTAACGTCGGTGAGTACACATCATTGATGTGTACACAAGTCAAACAATTAACATAAGCTCTGAAGAGCTTTGGCACGATTAACGACCGTTTGGCTAATATGAGGCCCTTGCATGGTCGCCAGGCTTGTGTGGGAGGAAAGCCCGATATTCCAAGCTGGAAAATCGGTGAAACCCACGAGCAACGGTAGGTGCCTGGAAACCTTGACACGTGTGGGGCTCGAACCCACAGAGGTGTCGACCTGTCATTTAAAGTCCAGTGCCTTAACCACTCGGCCACCGCGCTCCCCGAGCAAACGAGCAAACTAGTGTTCTTGTTGCATCTTTGGTAATAAAAGGACGGATCCGGCCTATATTTCTAATGTGGAAATAACATGATTTAGAAATGGCTGTCACTTGCTGGTTCATGGATAGTGTTTTGCCGAAGAATACGCCAAGATTTTTGACAATTGATGAATTAGCCACAGTATTTCCACCAAACGTTAGACTGTAATTTGGCAAGTCTTTCGCTCGATGTTTGGGAGCAAACACAATGAGTTCTGTTTTATCTTCATTGAGCTTTAACATATTGGAGCACATCCAGGAACTTATGTCATTTAGGCAAATTTCAAGGCGTGTTGATATATTGTCCCAGTTGTCAAGAGGTTTAAAAACAAGATAAACCTGTGTGTCATCGGCGTAGCAGTGGTAGCACATGTTGTGACGTTTACATATCTCGCCAATAGGTTTTGAAAAAATACAGTACAGCTTGGGTCCAAGGACAGACCCTTGGGGAACACCACACTGAAGTGATATCTCATCAGAATGAACAGCACCGACTGCAATGCGTTGTGTCCGATTTGTAAGATAAGACATAAACCAGGTAAGTGCACCACCCTGTATTCCGAACGAGTAATCAAGTCGCTCCTTCATAATGGAATGATCGATAACATCAAAAGCAGCCGAAAGATCAAGCATCAACAAAACTGCACATGCATTGTTGTCAAGAGCTGTGGTGATATCGTGATGAACACGGAGTAATGCCGTTTCCGTGGAATGGCAAGCACGGTAGGCCGACTGTACGTCGTCGTAAAGATGGTTTGCTTGAAGATGAGTTTCCAAACGGTGTTCAACTACTTTTTCGAGTACTTTCGATATGAACGGGAGATTTGACACAGGTCTATAGTTTTTCAGAACATTTCTGTCTAGGCCAGTCTTTTTTAGAAGAGGTCGTACAACTGCTGTCTTAAACGCCGATGGCACGCACGAATCCGCCAGAGACGAGTTAACAATATTTGTAATTATATGTACTACAATGTCTAAGCACGGTTTTACCAATGTAGTTGGAACCGGGTCTAACTCGCACGATTTCAAAGGTGCTTTCGAAATAATTTTCCGCACTTCTTCTATTGTAGCCGGTGCTAGGGTTGTTAGAGGCTGTCCGTCAAATTTAACATCTGCTCGAAAAACGTTACACACACTTGAATCATTAGCTGCTGCTAGATTTTGTCTGATGATTTCAATCTTATTATTAAAGAATTCGCCAAAACGGTTCGAAAGTTCCTTTTCTTCTTGATGTGATGGAAGAACAGTGTCATTGGTATTGCCCAACAAATTATTTGTTAGCTTGAAAAGTTTCTTGTGGTCATTTCCGATTTCAACAATTTTATCAGAATAATATTCGGTCTTGTACTTTGTTAGCAGTTTGTTTTTGTTGAGACACAGTTCCTTGTACATTTGTTTATGTACTTCAAGATTTGTTTTACGCATTCTACGTTCGGCTTTTCGAATATCAACTTTTGCATTACGAAGTTCGTCCGAGTACCACTCAGTATTTGGTCGTAGAGTTACTACTTTTGATTGCTCTGGAGCGTGTTTGTCAAGTAGAGATCTCAATACAGAATTATACGCTTCCATCGATCTCTGGAGTGGCATGTTGGGAAATTCTATCAGATGAGAGTCTCTTATGTCACTTTCAAAATCCTGCAAGTTGATATTCTTGATTTTTCGAAAGGTAAGCGATTTTCGTTGTTTGGGTGGTTTCATTATGTTCAATGTACTTGTCACAGCAAAATGATCAACTGATGTTAGCTGAGAATCTTCAATCGACGGTTTGTCACTAAGAAGATGGCTACCTTCATTGGTTATAACAACATCAAGTGTGTGTCCATGAACATGTGTAGCGCCAACTACGTGCTGCACTAAACCCCGGTCGTTTATAGTCTCGATGAATTTACGAGCGTCTGAGTTATTTCTATCATCAAGATGGAAATTTAAATCTCCTGTAATAATAAGGTCTTCGGAAATGTCTAATGTGTAATCGAGGAGATTTAACCATTCTTCGAAGAATGTAGTAGTCTTCAGTTTGTTGCTGGTTGATGTAGGCGGTCGATATATAACAAACAATCGAAAATTTCTATTTCGAGAATTCACTTTGCATTCTAGTATTTCATAGTCTGTTGGAGTTTTCTTTAATTTAACGGATTCCACTGACAGATTTTGTTTGTATATAAGAGCAACGCCGCCACCTCTCCGATCTGACCTAGGCGCGTGCTCAATGTCATAATGAATATTTATTACTCATTTCAATAAATTCAAATATTCTATTTTTTATTATTGACTTTATAGACACCGGTATTAAATTTTGCATTTTTAAAGATACAAAAGTCATGTGACACCTGTCTGTATTAACCTTAAAGTGTATTTTGTATTCTTTAGATTTAAACATCAAAAGAAATGCTACTTGGCACGAAGCACACCAATACTGTATGAATAACAGCAGTGGAAAAAGTTTAATACAAAAAGAAATGGACATAACCAACAAGACTCCCTATGAAGATGGACAAAAGTATTGGGTTGCATATTTTCGCCGTCAACTTAATATATGGGGAAAAGGTATAAAGTTACAATTGTATAAACAAGAGGCTTCCATGAGCCTTAATCGCTCACCTAACTTCAATGCGTTTTTTTGACAATGAAAGGGCTATATGTTTAATAAGGGTTCATCTGACAACATAGATTAACTTAATCTATTAAAGTGTAGAGTTCGATTAGTTTAACATTTAAGCAATCAAAAGCTTTTTATGTTTTCAACAGTTTGACAGCTATAATGCATAAAAATGTTATTTACATTTAAGGGACCATAACTTTTATAAAGGGTCAATAAAAAAAAACTTCCATCATATTGAATTTTTGTAGGGTTTAACTTACTAAACAGAATTGTAACTTAAAGTTTTTCTCTTGCTTTAACGCTTTGAAATACCATGGGGAAAGGTTGTCAAATGAACAATTTTGAGGCTCTTAGGGGAATAACTCCTAAAAGTAAGGGCTACAACTTTGACCCTTTTGACAACTTTGACCCTATTACAAATTTGGTTGATCTTTACTTGCTCAACAACATGCAATGTACATTTCTCATATATCTATAATAGTTTTCGAGAAATTGAGCTTAAGTACAAATTTACACACAAAAAATCAAGAAAGGGGCAACAAATCCTGCATGGGTAGTTACATTTTCTCCAAAATTTCAGGGCATGTAGATCTTGAGGCGCTGACCTCTTTTGTTCCCATCATAATTTTTAAGTCTGTCACCATTGTTGAAGTTGTTTGCAAAAAAACCTGCAATTTACTCTTATGTTCCATTTTTAGCCGTTGCGGCCATGGTTTTTTAACAAATCAATTGTCCAAACAATGGTTTTGTAGAACTCGTGCCAAGGAATAAGTATATTAAGTTTGGTTGAAATAAAACTTTTGGTATTAGAGGAGTTAACGATTTTAATACAATGAATAAAGACTGCAAAAATGGTCAATACTGACGTTGTTAGGGGAGTAACTCCTAAAAGGAACGAACCTACAACTTCGATCCAGTTACAGATTTTGTAGATCTTTGTTTGCCTGACAATATGCAATTAAAATATTTCAAATATTTTTTAAAGTTTCCAAGATATTGAGCTAAAAAAGTGCAAAATTCGGAAAAATGCAGAAAAAAGTAATCACAGCTACATGAGTATGTAAGCAAAGAGGCACCAATGGGACATTCGAGTGTCAAAAGTCCAAATGGGCGACAACGAAACCTGTAAACACAAACAAGAACAGCACGAAAAAACCCAAAACACAAAATCAACCGAACGGAAATCTACAACGCGAACTAAGTCGTAACAAGAGTGCACTCAGGTGCTCCGGAATAGTAAGCAGTTCATGTCTGCTATAGCACACCCGTCGTTGGATCTACTTCAAAATTTCAGGGCAGGTAGATCTTGATGTGCTGAAACCTCTTATCCCATGCCAGAATTTGGATATCTGTCACGGTTTTTGAGTTATTTTCAAACAAGAGGCTCCCAGGAGCCTGAATCGCTCACCTGACTTAAATTCCCTTTTAGCTCACCTGACTTAAATGCCTTTTTAGCTCGCCTTGAACAAATGTCCATGTTAGCTAATATATGTCCATCACTTGGCGTCCGTCGTCGTCGTCCGTCGTCGTGATTGTTGTTAATTTATCTTCAAACTTCTCCTCTGAAACCGCTGCACAGATTTAAACCATATTTGGTCTGATGGTTCTTTGGGGTATCGCCTCACAGAACTGATGTGGGGATTTGTGATTGGTCGTTTAACATGGCCACCGTGGCTAAAAATAGAACATAGGGGTAAATTGCAGTGTTTTTTCAAATAACATACAAACGGCTACAGATATCGAAATTCTGGTATAAAAGTAATACTGATCAGCACCACAAGATCTATCTGCTATAAAATTTTGAAGAAAATCCAACAACCCATGTTGGGGTAATTGCACTTTGTGTGGATTTTTTGCAAATTTTGCACCTGTTTAGCCCAATATCTTATAAAAAACTATACAAGATATTTGAGAACTTTAATTTGCATATTGTTAAGCACATCAATATCTACAAGATGTGTAGTAGGGTCAATGTGTAAGAAAGAAACAAAGTAGTACCAAAGGGGTAATCAGTATCATAAAACCGTTAAGATAAAGACAAAACCGGCAGACAAAAAATCATCACAACAAAACAAACCACATAACAACATGAAACACACCCACATATAACAACAAAACCGCATTCAGCAATGCAAACTCAAGTCTAAACGAGAGTGAATTCAGGTGCTCCGGAAGAGTAAGCAGTTCCTGCTTGCTATAGCACACCCGTCACGTTGCCAAAGATCGATTTTGTGTTGGTCAAATCCGGAAAGGATGACATTACGAAACTCTATGTCCAACGAACATCTATGCTCATCTGAGAGATAGAAATCCCGTATTTGTATACAAGCACATGATGTCTTCCGTAAAATTTCTTGAGTCATGACAACAACCGGGGAGCAACGTACCCCTGTGTTAACAATTTGCTTGTGAGCCGTGTAGCTCTATCAAGGAAGTCGATGTACTCCCCACATGCTCTGGAATTACGATTCAATTGTGATACGTAAACTCCATATGCGGGAGCGGACGGAATGTTGCTACACAGAAAGGAAAAGTTAACTATTGGAAAGTCATCACGTTTGTCATAGAGCTTTGTACAAAGCCTTCCTTGTGTGTCAATTTCGAGAAATAGATCCAAATATGAAGCGGACCTCCTAGAATCTGTAGTGTCCTTTATCTCAAGTCCCTTCGGATATATGAGATGTAAATAGTCACCAAATCAAGGATTGTTTAGTGAAAGGACATCATCAATATAATTAAATGTGAGATTGAATGATAAAGCAAGTTTACGGTCCTTTTTATCTAGAAGTGGTTGTAAGTAGTCTACTTCATATGAATTAAAAAACAAATCGGCAAGCAATGGTGCACAATTTGTGCCCATTGGGATACCTATTGTTTGCTGAAAAATACGTCCACCAAACTGTACAAATATGTTGTCGATTAGAAAGTTGAGCATTTCTTTTATTTGATCTTCTGTAAATTTGTTTTTCTTGCTAGACTCTTGGATGACAAAGTAAGTCTTTTTATAACCGACTACCAAATACTTGTACCTGCGTTTTCCGTTCTTTTTCATAAAGCTACGTTTAATCAGCTGTGTCAAACGAGATTTTAATTGTGAATGTGGAATTGAAGTATATAATGTATAGAAATCAAACGTTTTAATGCTATTACATGATGAAAATGACTTAGAATGGAGATTTTCCATCAGTTCTTTAGAATTTTTGAGAATCCACATTTGATTGACGCCATTTCTAGAGTAACAACAATCGAAATACTTTTGAAGGCTTGATTTTATTGCCGTCAATATTGATGTCAACAAAACTGAAAGAGGCTAAGGTGTACATTTGGATGACCCAGCAATAAATCATTGCTTGTATGGAGTTTTATGAAACTTTGGAATCCAATACAAGGATGGAACGTCATCGTTCTTTTTGTCAACAGAAATGCCAAAGGAAGAAATGACAGATTTATGATTGTTGATTATTTCCTCCTTTGACAGTGTTGTTGCTGTATATGTGGTGCTTTTGCTAGTACAACCAACCCCTAATTTAGCTGTTAAACAATCAATATAGTGTCTTTTGCATACGAAAATGATGTTGTTAGGCGCTTTGTCAGCAGGTACGACAACATATTTGTCATGTAAGGTGGACAATGTCTTCGCAACATCAAGGTTGTTGAAAATAGATGTTGCATTGGTGCTCATAGAGCCCTTCAAAGAGTTAATCCTTTTCAGAACCAACGACCTCACAGGACCTTGCCTTTTATGAGTTATTACCCATAGACTGTAAAAATTGAGAATTTTCACTACATTACATTAAAACATTAACTCTTCTGCCGCTTTAACTTCATATGGTAACTTATTAGCATTAGGTGTATAGAACTGATGTGGGGATATATGAGTCATAACACATAAAAACACGATCGCTGTGGCTGAAAATAGAATATACGGTAAAATTCCATTTTTTGCAAATATCTTAAAACGGTGACAGATTTTTAAATTTTGATAAAACAAAAGTGATCAACACCTCAAGATCTAGCTACCAACCTTGAAATTTTGAAGAATATCCAACAACTTATGTAGGAGTTATTGCCCTTTTGTGGATTATTTGCAAATTTTGCACCTATTAAGCTTAATTTCTTAAAAACTATATAAGATATATGAGAAATTAATTAAGCACATCAAGATCTAAAAAAATGTAGTAGGGTAAACGTTGTATGACCATTCCTTTTAGAGTTATTCCCCCTAGAACGTCACAATTGATTTTTTTTTGCAAATAGCTCAAAAACGGTGACAGATTATTAAATTTTGATAGAACAAAAGTGATCAGCACCTCAAGATCTACCAGCCCTGAAGTTTTGAAGAAGATCCAACAACCCATGTAGGAGTTATTGTCCTTTTTGTGGATTTTTTAAAACAATTTGCACCTGATTAGCACAATTTCTTAAAAACTATATTAGATATATTAGAAATTTGACAAGCATATTGTTAAGCACATCAAGATCTACAAAATATGTTGTAGATTCAACGTTGTAGGACCTTTTCTTTTAGGAGGTATCAACTTAAAACGTCAAAATTGACATTTTTTCAGCATTTCCGGGTTACATTAAAAACTCTCACACCACAAGTCCAGTTAAAACCAAACTAGGCAAGGTTATTTATAAGCATTAGGTGTAGTACGTCGAACTGATCTGAGGATTTTTGATTGGTTGACATGGCCGCCGTTGCTAAGAATAGAACATAGGAGTAAATTGCAGATATTTTCTTATTATTCAAAAAGGGTGACATATTTTTAAATTCTGATAGATAACAAAAGTGATCTACCTGCCCTAAAATTTTGAAAAAGATCCAACAGCCCTTGAACGTGTTATTGCTCTTTTATCTTGATTTTTATCAATTTTGCACTTACAAAAATCTATTAAGCTCAATATCTTAAAATCCATATGAGATATTTAAGAAATGTAAATTGCATATTGTTTAGCACATCATTATCTACAAAAAATGTAATAAGGTCAACATGTTAGGGGTTATTCCTCTTAGAATGTGGAGAAAAAAATGATTAAAAAGATTAAAAAGTTTCAATTGTTAATGTATTACTCTGCACATTCATTACCACATTAAGTTAAACCATATTATCAGATGACCCCCTAATTAAACTTATGACCCTTTCAATGTCAAAAAGATTTTGCCTAACAGACTTTACTTCAGGCACATAATAGAAAATAATGGAGTGTACGCGACAGAGTGCATAATCAAGTGGCGATTCAGAAAAACCACAATGGGCAACAACCAGCAGCCTTCAACGAGACAAGTAGGCGCTGCTCGCTTTTCTGCAATTGGCCCATTGTCTAAATAAAATGCATATAGTTCAAAGTTCTGTCATTTATCATTTCCTATATTTTGCTAGTGATATGCTATAATATAAAGTTATTTTGACACTTAAGGAACCATCACAACTATAAGGAAACCATAATTCCTATAAGGGGTTATTTGAAAATTCCATTATATTGAGCTTTTCGTAGGCCTTGACTATTAAACTAAGCAATAGTGTTATTTGCTGCTTTAAAAGTTTTAACAGTTTGCAATACAATGGGGAACAGCTGCGAAAAAGTTAAATTTAAGAGGAATAACTCCGAAAAGGAATGGTCCTAATAAGATAATTTGTAGGTCTCAGATATCTTGTCAATTCTTTTAAAAGCTGGGCTAAATAAGTGCAAAATTTTGAAAAAAAAAAGAAAATGGGCAATAACTCCTACAAGAGTGGTTAGATCTTCTTCAAATTTTCTGGGCAGTTAGATTTTAAGGTACTTATCACTTTTCATCCGTAAGAATATGATATCCGCCACCGTATTTGAGCTATTTGCAAAAAAAAACAATTTACGCCATATTATATTTTTAACAACAGCAGCCATTCTTAAATCCAAACGTAGTTTCTATTGCACATGCTAATGAACAGCTACACCTGAACCTATCATGTCAGAGGTGTAAACCATCTTAATTTAATGAGGAAAAGCTGTAAAAACGGTCAATTTTGACGTTCAAAGGGGAATAACTCCCAAAAGGAACAGTCCTAGAACTTTGACCCTGTAACATCATTAGTAGATAGATCTAGATATATTGAACAATATGCAATTTAAATGTCTCAAATATCGTGTATGGTTTTTATGATATTGTGGTTATTAAGAGCAAAAATGTGAAAAAAATCAGAAAAAGGCGATAACTCCTACATTGGTTCATTGATCTTCTTCAACATTTCGGAGTCTTTTTGAGTTATTAGCAAAAAACTGAAATTAACCATTATGTCACGGCGGCCATTTTTTACGAATCAAAATCCAAACGATAGATGTGAAGTACCCATGCCAATAATCACTTGTTCCAAGTTTGGTTGCACTTATGGTGTCAGAGGAGTTATCGTTTGGAAAAGTTTACGGACAACGGAAGCCAAGTGATGGCAATAGCTCACATGACCCTTCTGGTCAGGTGAGCTAAAAGGGAGCCTTTAAAGGATTCTAGGATCATTTGTACGAGACCATAGTAATTTCACAGAAATAAGCTATAACTGCATCCAATCATAAAATGTAGTTAATTTCCCTTTCAGACGAGGCACTGACCTTGCTTTACTTTTGTTTAGCTACAAGCGGAATAAAATGTGTATTTAAAATAAAAATCAGTTATACAAAAGTATCAAATTATCATTAAACTTAATTCATGCAAAAATCATGAAGATGATTTTAATAAGTAAAAAAAACATAACTCTAAAGTCTTTAATAAAAGCTTAAATCCCCACCATCTAACAGTACAAAATAAGAAAGATAATAAAATATGATAGGTTTAAAATAGTTTTCGGGTCCAACCTGACCATCATTTATTATCGTTAAGAAAGCACAAAAAGTAAAACACCATAAAAGGTAGCTATAAGTACCTATATATGATTTATTTTTCTATTGTCTATAACTCAGCTTTTTCTTGATCAAACCCTTGAGCAGCTTGAGCAATATTTAAGAAGCAGAGGTACCAATGGGGTATCCGAATGTCAAAAGTCCGAAAGGGCAGAGACAAAACCAGCAAACACCAACAAGAACGGGACAAAAACAGGCAACACGTAAAACATGGAAACACAAAATAACTGAATGTCAATAAACAACGCGAACTCCAGTCGAAACAAGAGTGAACTCAGGTGCTCCAGAAGAGTAAGCAGTTCCTGCTTGCTATAGCACACCCGTTGCGTTGCCAATAGTCTATTCAGCGTGTCAAATCCGGTAAAGGAAAACAAAACAAAACCCTATGACAAACCAACATCTGCACTCATCTGAGAGATCGAAATCCGATTTTGGTCTATATGTGCATGATGTCTTCCGTAAAATTTCTTAAGTGAAGACAGCAACCGACGAGCAGCATAACCCTGTGTGAGCAATTTTTGTGTCAGACGTGTCGCTCTGCTAAGGAAATCGATGTAAGTCCCGCACGCTCTGGAGAAACGAATCAAATGTGTAAATATGACCCAAATTTGACCCAACATAAATAAAATTTGTTATTGTATCCGCATTAAAGCATCTAGTTGGTAATCGTCATTCACTGTCTTTAAATTCATACTTATGTGAAGCACAGTCTGACTAAATGTCTGACACGAATAAACTAATGAATTGAGAATATTTTTGTCATTAAAATTTCCGATTGTTAAATCCAAAATTGTATAAAACACCCGGTTTCCTTCCTTGTACTGCACATGGTCGATATCCTTGGTGCTGGAATTTGCTTCCTTTTTTGAACCTATTGGCTTTGAGTACTTTCATTAATTCATTCAATATTTTTTTTACCTTCCAATGTTTTGATCCAAATGCTGCTTGTGAGAGGTTACGCCTTGAAATATCGATATACATCATTACCAAATTAACCGTTTTACCCATTTTTGTATTTTGAAGCAATATACGCAATGTTTGTAAATGAAATATTCAACATAAGGTTTTTTTTTCTTGTTTCATTTTAACATTCATTGATAAATTGTGCTTATAGTAAGGATTTTTCCAGAACTTTTTTCAGCTGTTATACCCCAATATGTGTATTGCTTAATTAAAATGCTCAATATTAAAATACTTCAAATTGTCTTTTTGAAGTTGATGAAGGAGAGACTGTATGTGTAGCAGCAAACATAACTGATGGGAAACTGGAGCTTATTTCCAGGTTTTGTAGCAATAGATACAGAGCTATTTGTTCATCTGGAGAGACTATTAAAGGCAATCAAGACATGAGCCCAGAGTCAGCCAAATCAAGTAAAATATTGAGTTATTAGGTCTCTCCTTCCTAGGAGGTGTGACATATTGTTTTTGTGTCAGTTCTTCGTCCTTGAAATTCGGCATGTAGATGGAGAGAGGAAGCGTTGCGTACCGGAATAACCTCCATATGATCTTGACCTTTGACCTCGATGATAAAATAATCTTTATTCATGGAAAGCCTGCCTGGACCATAACATTTTAATCTTTCGACATAGGGCTCTTCATAATTACATGTGGATGCATCATAATATCAAAAACGAAAGAATATGGAATAAGTATACAATATGTCGCTTTCCAAAATAACCTTTGGTTGTCTTGACCTCAAGGTCAAATTAAAGATAATTCTATCTGCAAAGCATGACTTGGCCAGAGTTTTTTTATCCATTTGCATAGGGTTTTGATATTTGACATGTTGATGTATCACTGTTAAAAAAGTGTCGGGTACCACTTCAATCTTCAAAGAAGCAGAGGTACAAATGCGGCATCTGAAGTTCAAAAGTTCGAAATGGAAAAGACAGAACTAGCAATCACGAACGAGAACAGCACGAAGAAACTGACAACACAAAAACACAGTAATACAAAAACAACTGAACAGAAATCAACACCGCAATCTCAAGTCGTAACGAGAGTGAACTCAGGTACGTCGTAAGAAAAAGCAGTTCTTGCTTGCTATAACATACCTGTTGCGCTGTCAATGGTCACTTCAGCGTGTCCAATACGACAAAGGAAGACAAAACAATACCCTAAACCAAACCATCATCTGCACTCATCTGAGAGATAGAAATCCTATACTGGTCTTTGAGTGTCTTGATATTTGACCTCAGGGTCAAATAAATGCTTATTTACAGTCGAAGTATGTTACTGGCATAACTTTTTATCCTTTGACATAGGGCTGTGGTATTTAACGTGAGGATACAACATCATAAAAAATATGTCCCGTACCACAAAAATCTTAACCTTTGACTCAAAGGTAAAATTCATGATAATTTTACATGCCAAAGGTGTCTGGGCTATAACTGTTGTATCCTTTGGCAAAAGGCTTTAATATTTGAGATCTGAATATAGGATTATTAAATGATGTGTCGGGTTTCTGTTTCTGTTTCTGTTTAATACTGGAATGTTGTCTCACTGATGAGCATTAAATCTTCCAGGGGTGTTACAATGACCTGAGCCTTTTACCTCAAAGTCAAAATAATGCTAATTTTACATACAGTGTGTCTGGCCTCTACTTTTTTATCCTTTGACATGTGGCTTTGATATTTGATGTCAGGATGTATCATCATAAAACTATGCATTACGCACCACACTGACCTTTATCTTAAACCTAAAGGTCAGATTAATGCTTATTATTTTGATATTTGACACGAGGATGTATTATAATGAAACAATATGTCGTGTGCAAACATGACCTTAACATTAGATGCAAAGGTTGAACTTGTATTATTTTGACAAAAGAGGAGACTTCACTTTGAGTGTGCTAAAACCGTTTTATATACAGTCGCAATGTTGTCGTTGTCGTCGTCTGGAGACACTTGGTTTCCGTGCGATTACTTGAGTAAATACTGACCTACACGTACACTTACCGATTGGTATGAAATTTTGATATGATGTTTGTAACCAATAAAGAACGGTTGGTATTGTATTTGGAGTTTGTGGCCCCTGTCGTTTAAAAACGCGCTTAATCTAAATGATAAGATAACATTGATATAATAAATAACATTGGATTAACATAGTTAATTTGAACAAAAACTCTTATGTAACATACGTAACATAAAGGGTCCTATAATACACATTTATAGCCATTTTTGTCTCGCCTGCGAAGCAGAGCGGGACATAGGTGTTACTTTACCGGCGGCGGCGGCGGCGGCGGCGGCGGCGGCGGCGACGGCGGCGACGGCGGCGTTAACTTTTTGGAAAAGTTTTATGAGCACCTCCATATCTCAAGAACTATAAGTCCTAGGTTGATGAAACTTGGTATGCATATGCCCCAGTAGTAGCTTAGCACAGTTGCATCCCCATCTTTTGACCTTGACCTTGATTTTCTGGTTGAGTGACTTTGACAATTTTCAATACATATAATAGCAATGGAAAAGTTTTGCGAGCACCTCCATATCTCAAGAACTATAGGTCCTAGGTTGATGAAACTTGGTATGCATACGCCCCAGTAGTAGCTAAGCACAGTTGCATCCCCATCTTTTGACCTTGGCCTTGATTTTCTGGTTGAGTGACTTTGACAATTTTCAATACATATAATAGCAATGGAAAAGTTTTGCGAGCACCTCCATATCTCAAGAACTATAGGTCCTAGGTTGATGAAACTTAGTATGCATATGCCCCAGTAGTAGCTTAGCACAGTTGCATCCCCATCTTTTGACCTTGACCTTGAATTTCTGGTTGAGTGACTTTGACAAATTTCAATACATATAATAGCAATGGAAAAGTTTTGCAAGCACCTCCATATCTCAAGAACTATAAGTCCTAGGTTGATGAAATTTGGTATACATATGCCCCAGTAGTAGCTTAGCACAGTTGCATCTCCATCTTTTGACCTTGACCTTGATTTTCTGGTTGAGTGACTTTGACAATTTTCAATACATATAATAGCAATGGAAAAGTTTTGCAAGCACCTCCATATCTCAAGAACTATAAGTCCTAGGTTGATGAAATTTGGTATACATATGCCCCAGTAGTAGCTCAGCACAGTTGCATCTCCATCTTTTGACCTTGACCTTGATTTTCCGGTTGATTGACTTTGATTATTTTTATTGCATATATTTGCAATGTTTAAGTTCTATAAACATCTTTTGATCTCAGAAACTGAAAATCCATGTAAATTCAAAATATAGTGGAAGTAAGAAAGAATAATTGTTTCTGATGGTGCCGACAGGCGAGACATACTTTAGTGTTAACTCTTGTATAGTTAAGACCTTATGTCTTGATTTTTTGGCTACTTTCTAGTTGCCAGGTTCTTACCATTTTTTCATTAAATTGTATAAACTAGTTAAGACTTTTCTTTGATGGACTTAAGGTATATTTTGTCTGTGCCTTGGAATTTCATTTTTTAGTTTTTTTTAAATGCTTAAGGACTTTATGTCATCAACAGTTGGGTTGGTAATTAAAAGTTGTTTATTAATTTGTATACCTAGGAGACAAAGTGTGGTAGTATGACATTTTCAGGGTTGGATATGAAAACGTTTTGAAAAAATGGTTGAAGAGTTCTGCTTTGGTTGACTGGGCTTACTTTATCTATATGTTTCTTTGACTTTGGATTTATATTATACATATTCCAAAACATACAAACATAAACAAACATATATATATACAAAGTGCACAAAATACAAATATTTAAAACAATGCAAAGTAGTCTTTTAAGTAATGAGATTTAAGCTGACATTTGAAAATTTCCAGTGATTTAGACAGACGAAGACTAACGGGGAGTTCATTCCATAGTTTTGGACCAATTGTACTAAAGCTTCTATCTGAAAAAAAAATTATTATCATTATTGAAATTTTTTATAGACTTTTTCAAAATTGTTCAATTCAAAGTTGTGAATGTTTTTTTATTTAATTGCACATGATGGATATCCTCGATGCTGGATTTGACCCCCCCACCCCCCCCTGTTTCACGTTTTGGGTTTGAGATCTTTTCCTTCATTTTGTTGGTTTTCGATCTTCCGATCTTTTGATTCAAAAGCTGCTGATGACATGTTACTTCTTGAAAAATTAATATAAAGCAGAAGCGAATTAACCGTTTTTAGCTTACATGACCCTTCGGGCCAGGTGAGCTATTATCATCGGTGTCCGTTGTCCGTCCCTCTTTAGTCGTCCGATAACTTTTCTTCAAAGATCTTCTCTAAAACTAATAAAGGGATCGATTTCAAACTTTGTACACTTGGTCTTTATGATGTCTTCTGCAAAGTTGTGAAATTTATGCACGCTGACCGACCAACATGGCCGCATTTACTAAAATAGAATACGAGATCAAACCATAGTTTTTGGCTTATAGCTCGAAAAGTATAAGATTAAGAAAATCCGAAGCAACCTACCTCCTTCAGCATCAAAAGCTCTACAAACAAAATTGTAGGACGAATCTTTAAAGGAGTTATTTCCCCTTGATCGCCAAAACTGGCAATTTTCGCAGTTGCAATTTTCGCGGTTTTAAGCTCCCAAAGGCCGAAGGCCATGTGAGCTATTGCCAGTATTGCCATCGCTTGGCGTCCGTCGTCTGTCCGTTCAACTTCTCAAAAATATTCTTCTCTGAAACCGCTTGGCAAAATTTTAAGAAACTCTTGTAGTATGTCCTCTACAAAACTGTCGTTCGAAATTTTGATTCGACAAAAATAAACATGGCCGTCATGGCTAAAAATAGAACATAAGGGTAAATTGCAGTTTTTTGCAAATTACTTAAAAACTAACAAATATCAAAATTCTGGCATAAAGGTTAAAGTGATCAGCTCATCATGATCTACCTGCCCTGAAATTTTGAAGAAGATCCGACAATTGTTTTAGGAATTATTGTCCTTTCTTGATTTGTTTGACAATTTTTGCGCATTTTTAGATCAATATTTTGAAAACTATACGAGATATTTGAAAAATTTTAAATTGCACATGGGTAAACACATAAAGATCTAAACATTATGGTTCATTTGGTTGTCTACCTTTATATTGTTTTGTCAGGTTACCAATTAAGTAGCATTCTGTGCAAACCATGCCCTTGACTAGCTGCTTACAGATCCTATGCCCATAAAATCACGTTGAAAAAAATCCACAAGTTCTCGATCTTGTAACACTTTGTAAATATACAAATTAGAATTTCATGAATTCAAATAAACATATTTCATTTAGAATGACCCACATTCTGTAACACAATTATTATACATTTAAACAGTATTAAAAGACCTTTTAATATTGATAAAAATAACTTTCATATTCTTTATCCTAATGCAGACATATTTTTATATATTGAATTTGATATATGAAACGTAAAATAAAAAAAAAACAACCTGCCAATTTTTACAAAAAAAACTTGGTTCATGATCTGGAATGAAATTATTCACGACCATTTTCACGACTCTCTTGTTTATACTAGTAAACCTGAAAGTAACGCATATTTTTTGTGTGTTTTTCCCTAGATTTCCAGGATGATGACACATACCTGACAAACCACACAACAACATTCCATGATATACCATCATACTGTGATTTGTTTGGGTCCCAGTTCAGCGAAAAAAGCCCGACAGATAACATTACACTGAATTATACATCAGGGGTGTTCTGGGTTGGTGCAAAGATCAAGTTCAGTAGAAACATCAACCCAAAAGGTAGGTTGGAAATGTTTCAGCTACATATCTGATAAAATTGCATATCATTTCTTTACATATCTTAGCGAGTATACTCAACTTCATGTTTGTGTTTTTTACTTTTATTTCCCATGTTAACACCAACGACCACTTAATCTTAATACTACTGGATCTTTAAACTGCAACAGATTAGCGAGGTTTGGAACAATATGCCTGGTTAAGCCCTTCATTTCTACAACACTATAAATCAAACGCCTATCCCGAGTCAGAACTATTGCAAATTTAGAAATTCTGTTATTAGACAACAAATATTGAGTTTGTTTTTATTCTACCTCGAAAATAGGATTGCATTTTCTCTTTTTTAAAGGAATCACTAAAGAATGCAACAAAAGAGATCCTAACGGAGAGAGTTTAGATGTCTGCAGTTCTAAATGTCAAAGCTCCAACTTTATAGTACATAATGTATGTTTGTTGTTTTTATGTGTAACCGTTTTATAAAAAAAATAAGGATTGAATACTAAAACGCGGTTTTAATTTCAAAATAAAGTTGATCGGTAAGGACAGTTTCTTAGTATGCGAATGACACCAAAGCGGAATGAAAAACCCTTATCAGCACCATTTGAATCAAAACATAGGAATGTCGAAAATAAAAAGTATTGAAAGAAAAGTACCAAAAACCCAGCACAGAGGATATCGACCAATAGGTTTGGCTCAGACTTTTGGTCAGATTTTCGCAATCTTCAGGATTTTGCAGTTAAAATATAAATACATTGTTTTGCTTTGTAATCTTCTTTTCGAAATAAGAATTATTGGAACATTAAGAATTGATATACAAAGTTTTATGAATTTCTTGATAATTATTTTTAATGGACTTAAACATTCAAAGCAGTCTTATGCCAATCCCATGCGAAAGACAGAACTATTTCCTGTAAAAAAATTACTTTTAAGGGGGTTTGCTCCTCTGTCCAAAAGTAATTAAAATGTATAAAATTGCATTTATTTGAAAGAATATGTTCACATGATCTAAATAAGCAAGAAAACAATGTACCTGATGAGTTTTTATAGTCGTGACTTTAGGCTAAAGAGCCTCTACAGCGACTTAACCTATAAAGGCAAAGACTCGCTATGTGCCATGGGTCGTCCTGCCAATGACACACCACCGCCAGTGTTAGTTACTCCATAATATCCTTTGTTGTCGATGGATGCAGGGTCCGTCTTCCACCACGAGGAGGTACTGATTGGAGTTTTGAAAGAAAAACAAGAGGCTCCCAGGTGCCTGAATCGCTCACTTGGTCTTGATGTCAACCCTATGAAGGCTTTTGTATAGCTAAAGGAGCTGAATGTTTAAGCAAGAAAAGCCTTTCTATATCTGCATCAGTTTTCATTCTAAATAAGCAAAAAAAACACTATTATTTACCTTTAAAGGGGCTGTAACCCCTATAAGGGGTCATGTGACAACTTCAACCCTATGGAGACTTTTGTAGAGCTAAATGAGCTGAACATTTACGCAAGCAACAGCTTTTCTCTACCTGCAATAGTTTTCATTCTATAGGCCAAAAACATTTTTTTTGCCTTTAAGGGGCTGTAACCCCTATAAGGGGTCATCTGACATTTTCGATCCTATGAAGACTTTTGTAGAGCTTAATTAGCTGAACATTTAAGCAAGCAACAGCTTTTCTCTATCTCCATCAGTTTTCATTCTATAGGCCAAAAAAACTATGTTTTGCATTTAAGGGGCTGTAACCTCTATAAGGGGTCATCTGACAACTTGGACCCTATGGAGACTTTTGTAGAGCTAAATGAGCTGACCATTTAAGCAAGCAACAGCTTTCCTCTATCTGCAATAGTTTTCATTTTATAGGCCAAAAACACTATTTTTTGCCTTTAAGGGGCTGTAAACCCTATATGGGGTCATCTGACAACTTAGACCCTATGGAGGCTTTTGTAGAGCTAAATGAGCTGAATGTTTAAGCAAAAAAAGCTTTTCTTTATCTGCATTAGTTTTCATTCTAAATAAGCAAAAACACTATTATTCACCTTTAAAAGGGCTGTAACCCCTATAAGAAGTCATGTGACAACTTCGACCCTATGAAGATTTTTGTAGAGCTAAATGAGCTGAACATTCACGAAAGCAACAGCTTTTCTCTATCTGCAATAGTTTTCATTCTATGGACCAAAAACACTATTTTTGCCTTTAAGGGGCTGTAACTACTATAAGGGGTCATCTGACAACTTTGACCCTATGAAAACTTTTGTAGAGCTTAATGAGCTGAACATTTAAGCAAGCAACAGCTGTTCTCTATCTGCAACAGTTTTCATTCTATAGGCCAAAAACACTAATTTTGCCTTGAAAGGACTGTAACCACTATAAGGGGTCATCTGACAACTTAGACCCTATGGAGTCTTTTGTAGAGCGAAATCAGCTGACCATTTAAGCAAGCAATAGCTTTTTTCTATCTGCAATAGTTTTCATTCTATGGACCAAAAGCACCATTTTTTGCCTTTAAGGGGCTGTAACCCCTATAAGGGGTCCTCTGACAACGTCGACCCTATGGAGGCTTTTGTGGAGCTAAATGAGCTGGACATTTAAGCAAGCAGCAGCTTTTCTCTATCTGCAATCGTTTTCATTCTATAGGCCAAAAGCACTATTTTTTGCCTTTAGGGGGCTGTAACCCCTATATGGGGTCATCTGACAACTTAAACCCTATGGAGTCTTTTGTAGAGCTAAATGAGCTGACCATTTAAGCAATTAACAGCTTTTCTCTATCTGCAATAGTTTTCATTCTATAGGCCAAAAACACTATTTTTTGCCTTAAAGAGGCTGTAACCCCTATAAGGGGTCCTCTGACAAAGTCGACCCTATGGAGGCTTTTGTGGAGCTAAATGAGCTGGACATTTAAGCAAGCAACAGCGTTTCTCTATCTGCAATAGTTTTCATTCTATGGACCAAAAACACTATTTTTGCCTTTAAGGGGCTGTAACTACTAGAAGGGGTCATGTGACAACTTTGACCCTATGAAAACTTTTGTAGAGCTTAATGAGCTGAACATTTAAGCAAGCAACAGCTGTTCTCTATCTGCAACAGTTTTCATTCTATAGGCCAAAAACACTATTTTTGTCTTGAAAGGAGTGTAACCCCTAAAAGGGGTCCTCTGACAACGTCGACCCTATGAAAACTTTTGTAGAGCTTAATGAGCTGAACATTTAAGCAAGCAACAGCTGTTCTCTATCTGCAACAGTTTTCATTCTATAGGCCAAAAACACTATTTTTGCCTTGAAAGGAGTGTAACCCCTAAAAGGGGTCCTCTGTAAACGTCGACCCTATGGAGGCTTTACTGGAGCTAAATGAGCTGGACATTCACGCAAGCAACAGCTTATCTGTATCTACAATAGTTTTCATTCTATGGACCAAAAACACTATTTTTGCCTTTAGGCGGCTGTAACTACTATAAGGGGTCATCTGACAACTTAGACCCTATGGAGTCTTTTGTAGAGCTAAATGAGCTGACCATTTAAGCAAGCAACAGCTTTTTTCTATCTGCAATAGTTTTCATTCTATGGACCAAAAACACTATTTTTTGCCTTTAAGGGGCTGTAACCCCTATAAGGAGTCCTCTGACAACGTCGACCCTATGGAGGCTTTTGTAGAGCTAAATGAGCTGGACATTTAAGCAAGCAACAGCTTTTCTCTATCTGCAATAGTTTTCATTCTATAGGCCAAAAGCACTATTTTTTGCCTTTTAGGGGCTGTAACCCCTATATGGGGTCATCTGACAACTTAGACCCTATGGAGTCTTTTGTAGAGCTAAATGAGCTGACCATTTAAGCAAGCACAGCTTTTCTCTATCTGCAATAATTTTCATTCTATAGGCCAAAAACACTTTTTTTTGCCTTTTAGGGGCTGTAACCCCTATAAGGGGTCCTCTGACAACGTCGACCCTATGGAGGTTTTTGTGGAGCTAAATGAGCTGGACATTTAAGCAAGCAACAGCTTTTCTCTATCTGCAATAGTTTTCATTCTATAGGCCAAAAACACTATTTTTTGCCTTTTAAGGGGTTGTAACCCCTATATGGGGTCATCTGACAACTTAGACCCTATGGAGTCTTTTGTAGAGCTAAATGAGCTGACCATTTGAGCAAGCAACAGCTTTTCTCTATCTGCAATAGTTTTCATTCTATAGGCCAAAACCACTATTTTTTGCCTTAAAGAGGCTGTAACCCCTATAAGGGGTCCTCTGACAACGTCGACCCTATGGAGGCTTTTGTGGAGCTAAATGAGCTGGACATTTAAGCAAGCAACAGCTTTTCTCTATCTGCAATAGTTTTCATTCTATGGACCAAAAATACTCTTTTTGCCTTTAAGGGGCTGTAACCCCTATAAGGGGTCCTCTGACAACGTCGACCCTATGGAGGCTTTTGTAGAGCTAAATGAGCTGGACATTTAAGCAAGCAACAGCTTTTCTCTATCTGCAATAGTTTTCATTCTATAGGCCAAAAACACTATTTTTTGCCTTAAAGGGGCTGTAACCCCTATAAGGGGTCCTCTGACAACGTCGACCCTATGAAGGCTTTTGTGGAGCTAAATGAGCTGGACATTTAAGCAAGCAACAGCTTTTCTCTATCTGCAATAGTTTTCATTCTGTAGGCCAAAAATACTATTTTTGCCTTTAAGGGACTGTAACTACTATAAGGGGTCATCTGACAACCTAGACCCTAGGGAGTCTTTTGTAGAGCTAAATGAGCTGACCATTTAAGCAAGCACAGCTTTTCTCTATCTGCAATAGTTTTCATTCTATAGGCAAAAAACACTATTTTTTGCCTTTTAGGGGCTGTAACCCCTATAAGGGGTCATCTGACAACTTTGACCCTATGGAGTCTTTTGTAGAGCTAAATGAGCTGACCATTCAAGCAAGCAACAGCTTTTTTCTATCTGCAATAATTTTCATTCTATGGACCAAAAACACTATTTTTTGCCTTTAAGGGGCTGTAACCCCTATAAGGGGTCCTCTGACAACGTCGACCCTATGGAGGCTTTTGTAGAGCTAAATGAGCTGGACATTTAAGCAAGCAACAGCTTTTCTCTATCTGCAATAGTTTTCATTCTATAGGCCAAAAACACTATTTTTTGCCTTAAAGGGGCTGTAACCCCTATAAGGGGTCCTCTGACAACGTCGACCCTATGAAGGCTTTTGTGGAGCTAAATGAGCTGGACATTTAAGCAAGCAACAGCTTTTCTCTATCTGCAATAGTTTTCATTCTGTAGGCCAAAAATACTATTTTTGCCTTTAAGGGACTGTAACTACTATAAGGGGTCATCTGACAACCTAGACCCTATGGAGTCTTTTGTAGAGCTAAATGAGCTGACCATTTAAGCAAGCACAGCTTTTCTCTATCTGCAATAGTTTTCATTCTATAGGCAAAAAACACTATTTTTTGCCTTTTAGGGGCTGTAACCCCTATAAGGGGTTCTCTGACAATGTCGACCCTATGGAGGTTTTTGTGGAGCTAAATGAGCTGGACATTTAAGCAAGCAACAGCTTTTCTCTATCTGCAATAGTTTTCATTCTATAGGCCAAAAACACTATTTTTTGCCTTTAAGGGGCTGTAACCCCTATAAGCGGTCCTCTGACAACTTCGACCCTATGGAGGCTTTTGTATATCTAAATGAGCCGAATGTTTAAGCAAGAAAAGCTTTTCTCTAATTACATTAGTTTTCATTCTAAATAAGCAAAAACACTATTATTCACCTTTAAAGGGGCTGTAACCCCTGTAAGGGGTCATGTGACAACTTCAACCCTATGAAGATTTTTGTAGAGCTAAATGAGCTGAACATTTACACAAGCAACAGCTTTTCTCTATCTGCAATAGTTTTCATTCTATAGGCCAAAAACACTATTTTTGCCTTAAAGGGGCTGTAACCCCTATAAGGGCTCATCTGACAACGTAGACCCTATGGAGTCTTTTGTAGAGCTAAATGAGCTGACCATTAAAACAAGCAACAGCTTTTCTCTATCTGCAATAGTTTTCATTCTATAGGCCAAAACACTATTTTTTTGTCTTTAAGGGGCTGTAACCCCTATAAGGGGTCCTCTGACAACGTCCACCCTGTGAAGGCTTTTGTGGAGCTAAATGAGCTGGACATTTAAGCAAGCAACAGCTTTTCTCTATCTGCAATAGTTTTCATTCCTTTGGCCAAAAGCACTATTGTTTGCCTTTAAGGGGCTGTAACCCCTATATGGGGTCATCTGACAACTTAGACCCTATGGAGTCTTTTGTAGAGCTAAATGAGCTGACCATTTAAGCAAGCACAGCTTTTCTCAATCTGCAATAGTTTTCATTCTATAGGCCAAAAACACTATTTTTTGCTTTAAGGGGCTGTAACCCCTATAAGGGGTCCTCTGACAACGTCGACCCTATGGAGGCTTTTGTGGAGCTAAATGAGCTGGACATTTAAGCAAGCAACAGCTTTTCTCTATTTGCAATAGTTTTCATTCTATAGGCCAAAAACACTATTTTTTGCCTTTAAGAGGCTGTAACCCCTATATGGGGTCATCTGACAACTTAGACCCTATGGAGTCTTTTGAAGAGCTAAATGAGCTGACCATTTAAGCAAGCACAGCTTTTCTCTATCTGCAATAGTTTTCATTCTATAGGCCAAAAACACTATTTTTGCCTTGAAAGGACTGTAACCCCTATAAGGGGTCATCTGACAACGTAGACCCTATGGAGTCTTTTGTAGAGCTAAATGAGCTGACCATTTAAACAAGCAACAGCTTTTCTCTATCTGCAATAGTTTTCATTCTATAGGCCAAAACACTATTTTTTGTCTTTAAGGGGCTGTAACCCCTATAAGGGGTCCTCTGACAACGTCGATCCTGTGAAGGCTTTTGTGGAGCTAAATGAGCAGGACATTTAAGCAAGCAACAGCTTTTCTCTATCTGCAATAGTTTTCATTCTATAGGCCAAAAGCACTATTTTTTGCCTTTAAGTGGCTGTAACCCCTATATGGGGTCATCTGACAACTTAGACCCTATGGAGTCTTTTGTGGAGCTAAATGAACTGGACATTTAAGCAAGCAACAGCTTTTCTCTATCTGCAATAGTTTTCATTCTATAGGCCAAAAACACTATTTTTTGCTTTTAAGAGGCTGTAACCCCTATATGGGGTCATCTGACAACTGAGACCCTATGGAGTCTTTTGTAAAGCTAAATGAGCTGACCATTTGAGCAAGTAACAGCTTTTCTCTATCTGCAATAGTTTTCATTCTATAGGCCAAAAACACTATTTTTTGCCTTTTAGGGGTTGTAACCCCTATAAGGGGTCCTCTGACAACGTCGACCCTATGGAGGTTTTTGTGGAGCTTAATAAGCTGGACATTTAAGCAAGCCACAGCTTTTCTCTATCTGCAATAGTTTTCATTTTATAGGCCAAAAACACTATTTTTAGCCTTTAAGGGGCTGTAACCCCTATATGGGGTCATCTGACAACCTAGACCCTATGGAGTCTTTTGTAGAGCTAAATGAGCTGACCATTTAAGCAAGCACAGCTTTTCTCTATCTGCAATAGTTTTCATTCTATAGGCCAATAACACTATTTTTGCCTTAAAGGGGCTGTAACCCCTATAAGGGGTCCTCTGACAACGTCGACCCTATGGAGTCTTTTGTAAAGCTAAATGAGCTGACCATTTAAGCAAGCAACAGCTTTTCTCTATCTGCAATAGTTTTCATTCTATAGGCAAAAAACACTATTTTTTGCCTTTTAGGGGCTGTAACCCCTATAAGGGGTTCTCTGACAATGTCGACCCTATGGAGGTTTTTGTGGAGCTAAATGAGCTGGACATTTAAGCAAGCAACAGCTTTTCTCTTTCTGCAATAGTTTTCATTCTATAGGCCAAAAACGCTATTTTTTGCCTTTAAGGGGCTGTAACCCCTATAAGCGGTCCTCTGACAACTTCGACCCTATGGAGGCTTTTGTATATCTGAATGAGCCGAATGTTTAAGCAAGAAAAGCTTTTCTCTAATTACATTAGTTTTCATTCTAAATAAGCAAAAACACTATTATTCACCTTTAAAGGGGCTGTAACCCCTGTAAGGGGTCATGTGACAACTTCAACCCTATGAAGATTTTTGTAGAGCTAAATGAGCTGAACATTTACGCAAGCAACAGCTTTTCTCTATCTGCAATAGTTTTCATTCTATAGGCCAAAAACACTATTTTTGCCTTAAAGGGGCTGTAACCCCTATAAGGGGTCATCTGACAACGTAGACCTTATGGAGTCTTTTGTAGAGCTAAATGAGCTGACCATTAAAACAAGCAACAGCTTTTCTCTATCTGCAATAGTTTTCATTCTATAGGCCAAAACACTATTTTTTTGTCTTTAAGGGGCTGTAACCCCTATAAGGGGTCCTCTGACAACGTCGACCCTGTGAAGGCTTTTGTGGAGCTAAATGAGCTGGACATTTAAGCAAGCAACAGCTTTTCTCTATCTGCAATAGTTTTCATTCTATAGGCCAAAAGCACTATTTTTTGCCTTTTAGGGGCTGTAATCCCTATATGGGGTCATCTGACAACTTAGACCCTATGGAGTCTTTTGTAGAGCTAAATGAGCTGACCATTTAAGCAAGCACAGCTTTTCTCTATCTGCAATAGTTTTCATTCTAAAGGCCAAAAACACTATTTTTTGCCTTAAAGGGGCTGTAACCCCTATAAGGGGTCCTCTGACAACGTCGACACTATGGAGGCTTTTGTGGAGCTAAATGAGCTGGACATTTTAGCAAGCAACAGCTTTTCTCTATCTGCAATAGTTTTCATTCCTTAGGCCAAAAGCACTATTTTTTGCCTTTAAGGGACTGTAACCCCTATATGGGGTCATCTGACAACTTAGACACTATGGAGTCTTTTGTAGAGCTAAATGAGCTGACCATTTAAGCAAGCACAGCTTTTCTCTATCTGCAATAGTTTTCATTCTATAGGCCAAAAACACTATTTTTGCCTTGAAAGGACTGTAACCCCTATAAGGGGTCATCTGACAACGTAGACCCTATGGAGTCTTTTGTAGAGCTAAATGAGCTGACCATTTAAACAAGCAACAGCTTTTCTCTATCTGCAATAGTTTTCATTCTATAGGCCAAAACACTATTTTTTGTCTTTAAGGGGCTGTAACCCCTATAAGGGGTCATCTGACAACTTCAACCCTATTGAGGCTTGTGTAGAGCTAAACGAGCTGAACATTTAAGCAAGCAACAGCTTTTCTCTATCTGCAATAGTTTTCATTCTACAGGCCAAAAACTCTATTTTTTGCCTTTAAGAGGCTGTAACCCCTATATGGGGTCATCTGACAACTTAGACCCTATGGAGTCTTTTGTAAAGCTAAATGAGCTGACCATTTGAGCAAGTAACAGCTTTTCTCTATCTGCAATAGTTTTCATTCTATAGGCCAAAAACACTATTTTTTGCCTTTTAGGGGTTGTAACCCCTATAAGGGGTCCTCTGACAACGTCGACCCTATGGAGGTTTTTGTGGAGCTTAATTAGCTGGACATTTAAGCAAGCACAGCTTTTCTCTATCTGCAATAGTTTTCATTCTATAGGCCAAAAACACTATTTTTTGCCTTTTAAGGGGCTGTAACCCTATATGGGGTCATCTGACAACTTAGACCCTATGGAGGCTTTTGTATATCTAAATGAGACGAATGTTTAAGCAAGAAAAGCTTTTCTCTAATTACATTAGTTTTCATTCTAAATAAGCAAAAACACTATTATTCACCTTTAAAGGGGCTGTAACCCCTGTAAGGGGTCATGTGACAACTTCAACCCTATGAAGATTTTTGTAGAGCTAAATGAGCTGAACATTTACGCAAGCAACAGCTTTTCTCTATCTGCAATAGTTTTCATTCTATAGGCCAAAAACACTATTTTTGCCTTAAAGGGGCTGTAACCCCTATAAGGGGTCATCTGACAACGTAGACCCTATGGAGTCTTTTGTAGAGCTAAATGAGCTGACCATTAAAACAAGCAACAGCTTTTCTCTATCTGCAATATGCAATAGTTTTCATTATATAGCCCAAAAACACTATTTTTTGCCTTTAAGGGGCTGTAACCCCTATAAGCGGTCCTCTGACAACTTCGACCCTATGGAGGCTTTGGTATATCTAAATGAGCCGAATGTTTAAGCAAGAAAAGCTTTTCTCTAATTACATAAGTTTTCATTCTAAATAAGCAAAAACACTATTATTCACCTTTAAAGGGGCTGTAACCCCTGTAAGGGGTCATGTGACAACTTCAACCCTATGAAGATTTTTGTAGAGCTAAATGAGCTGAACATTTACGCAAGCAACAGCTTTTCTCTATCTGCAATAGTTTTCATTCTATAGGCCAAAAACACTATTTTTGCCTTAAAGGGGCTGTAACCCCTATATGGGGTCATCTGACAACTTAGACCCTATGGAGTCTTTTGTAAAGCTAAATGAGCTGACCATTTGAGCAAGTAACAGCTTTTCTCTATCTGCAATAGTTTTCATTCTATAGGCCAAAAATACTATTTTTTGCCTTTTAGGGGTTGTAACCCCTATAAGGGGTCCTCTGACAACGTCGACCCTATGGAGGTTTTTGTGGAGCTTAATTAGCTGGACATTTAAGCAAGCACAGCTTTTCTCTATCTGCAATAGTTTTCATTCTATAGGCCAAAAACACTATTTTTTGCCTTTTAAGGGGCTGTAACCCCTATATGGGGTCATCTGACAACTTAGACCCTATGGAGGCTTTTGTATATCTAAATGATACGAATGTTTAAGCAAGAAAAGCTTTTCTCTAATTACATTAGTTTTCATTCTAAATAAGCAAAAACACTATTATTCACCTTTAAAGGGGCTGTAACCCCTGTAAGGGGTCATGTGACAACTTCAACCCTATGAAGATTTTTGTAGAGCTAAATGAGCTGAACATTTACGCAAGCAACAGCTTTTCTCTATCTGCAATAGTTTTCATTCTATAGGCCAAAAACACTATTTTTGCCTTAAAGGGGCTGTAACCCCTATAAGGGGTCATCTGACAACGTAGACCCTATGGAGTCTTTTGTAGAGCTAAATGAGCTGACCATTAAAACAAGCAACAGCTTTTCTCTATCTGCAATATGCAATAGTTTTCATTCTATAGGCCAAAAACACTATTTTTTGCCTTTAAGGGGCTGTAACCCCTATAAGCGGTCCTCTGACAACTTCGACCCTATGGAGGCTTTTGTATATCTAAATGAGCCGAATGTTTAAGCAAGAAAAGCTTTTCTCTAATTACATTAGTTTTCATTCTAAATAAGCAAAAACACTATTATTCACCTTTAAAGGGGCTGTAACCCCTGTAAGGGGTCATGTGACAACTTCAACCCTATGAAGATTTTTGTAGAGCTAAATGAGCTGAACATTTACGCAAGCAACAGCTTTTCTCTATCTGCAATAGTTTTCATTCTATAGGCCAAAAGCACTATTTTTTTGTCTTTAAGGGGCTGTAACCCCTATAAGGGGTCCTCTGACAACGTCGACTCTGTGAAGGCTTTTGTGGAGCTAAATGAGCTGGACATTTAAGCAAGCAACAGCTTTTCTCTATCTGCAATAGTTTTCATTCTATAGGCCAAAAGCACTATTTTTTGCCTTTTAGGGGCTGTAACCCCTATATGGGGTCATCTGACAACTTAGACCCTATGGAGTCTTTTGTAGAGCTAAATGAGCTGACCATTTAAGCAAGCACAGCTTTTCTCTATCTGCAATAGTTTTCATTCTAAAGGCCAAAAACACTATTGTTTGCCTTAAAGGGGCTGTAACCCCTATAAGGGGTCCTCTGACAACGTCGACCCTATGGAGGCTTTTGTGGAGCTAAATGAGCTGGACATTTTAGCAAGCAACAGCTTTTCTCTATCTGCAATAGTTTTCATTCCTTAGGCCAAAAGCACTATTTTTTGCCTTTAAGGGGCTGTAACCCCTATATGGGGTCATCTGACAACTTAGACACTATGAAGTCTTTTGTAGAGCTAAATGAGCTGACCATTTAAGCAAGCACAGCTTTTCTCTATCTGCAATAGTTTTCATTCTATAGGCCAAAAACACTATTTTTTGCCTTTAAGGGGCTGTAACCCCTATAAGGGGTCATCTGACAACGTAGACCCTATGGAGTCTTTTGTAGAGCTAAATGAGCTGACCATTTAAACAAGCAACAGCTTTTCTCTATCTGCAATAGTTTTCATTCTATAGGCCAAAACACTATTTTTTGTCTTTAAGGGGCTGTAACCCCTATAAGGGGTCCTCTGACAACGTCGACCCTGTGAAGGCTTTTGTGGAGCTAAATCAGCAGGACATTTAAGCAAGCAACAGCTTTTCTCTATCTGCAATAGTTTTCATTCTATAGGCCAAAAGCACTATTTTTTTGCCTTTTAGGGGCTGTAACCCCTATATGGGGTCATCTGACAACTTAGACCCTATGGAGTCTTTTGTAGAGCTAAATGAGCTGACCATTTAAGCAAGCACAGCTTTTCTCTATCTGCAATAGTTTTCATTCTAAAGGCCAAAAACACTATTTTTTGCCTTAAAGGGGCTGTCACCCCTATAAGGGGTCCTCTGACAACGTCGACCCTATGGAGGCTTTTGTGGAGCTAAATGAGCTGGACATTTAAGCAAGCAACAGCTTTTCTCTATCTGCAATAGTTTTCATTCTATAGGCCAAAAGCACTATTTTTTTGTCTTTAAGGGGCTGTAACCCCTATAAGGGGTCATCTGACAACTTAGACCCTATGGAGTCTTTTGTGGAGCTAAATGAACTGGACATTTAAGCAAGCAACAGCTTTTCTCTATCTGCAATAGTTTTCATTCTATAGGCCAAAAACACTATTTTTTGCCTTTAAGAGGCTGTAACCCCTATATGGGGTCATCTGACAATTTAGACCCTATGGAGTCTTTTGTAAAGCTAAATGAGCTGACCATTTGAGCAAGTAACAGCTTTTCTCTATCTGCAATAGTTTTCATTCTATAGGCCAAAAACACTATTTTTTGCCTTTTAGGGGTTGTAACCCCTATAAGGGGTCCTCTGACAACGTCGACCCTATGAAGGTTTTTGTGGAGCTTAATTAGCTGGACATTTAAGCAAGCACAGCTTTTCTCTATCTGCAATAGTTTTCATTCTATAGGCCAAAAACACTATTTTTTGCCTTTTAAGGGGCTGTAACCCCTATATGGGGTCATCTGACAACTTGACCCTATGGAGTCTTTTGTAGAGCTAAATGAGCTGACCATTTAAGCAAGCAACAGCTTTTCTCTATCTGCAATAGTTTTCATTATATAGGCCAAATCACTATTTTTTGTCTTGAAGGGGCTGTAACCCCTATAAGGGGTCCTCTGACAACGTAGACCATGTAAAGGCTTTTGTGAAGCTAAATGAGCTGGACATTTAAGGAAGCAACAGTTTTTCTCTATCTGCAATAGTTTTCATTCTATAGGCCAAAAGCAGTATTCTTTACCTTCAAGGGGCTGTACCACCCTATAAGGGGTCATCTGACAACTTCGTCCCAATGGAGACTTTTGAAGAGCTTAATGAGCTGAACATTTAAGCAAGCAACAGCTTTTCTCTATCTGCAATAGTTTTCATTCTATAGGCCAAAAACATGAAAAAATGTTTTTTTTTAACCTTAAAAGGGCCATAACCCCCAATTGGGGTCATCTGACAATTTCGACCCAATGGAGACTTTTGTAGAGCTTTTGATTCTGAAGAGCGTAAGAACTTTTGGATTTTTTCTATCTGTTATGGTTGCTGAGTTTTAAGCCATTGATTTTACCGTGTGTTCTATTTTTATTGACAGCTTCGCGCATTTTATCGAATCATTTCAAAATGAGGATCGTTTGTTGCCAACATATCATATATCATTCCTGCAAAATTTCAGTTAAATTGGTTCAGTGGTTTCAGAGGAGAAGATTATTGAAATTGTTAACGGACGACGACGGACGACAGACGACAGACGACAGACGACAGACGACGACGGACGCATAGTGATGGGATAAGCTCACATGGCCTTTGGCCAGGTGAGCTACAAATTTAGGTCATTGTGTTCGTTTTCATGATATAAGTGTCTATGATTTTGGCGGGAAAAGGGATTTCTCTAGAGTTTTCATTGCTTTTGCATTGCTTCTAATTGACAACTTTCAACCTTCTTTAAAGTATGGCAGAGTAAATAAAATTTTATAAAAAAAAATGTCAACTGCATATTTAATGCACATATATTTGAATAAGAAATAAATAATAGTGGGTTCATGGGCAAACCGTTCAAAGCATTATAGATGGGCAAAACCCGAAAATCTGACACTGACATTCGAAATTCTACTCATTATCTTTATATTAAAAAATATTTGAGATTCGATGTTATTTTGAAATCTCTAGTTTGATGCTTTTCTGTACAATAAATAACACTGACCTTGAAAAACCTAAAAGAATTTTTTCGAAGAACTAAACAAGTCTCATAGTCTTTCACTTTACTTTTCAAAATAATGTTATTCGTTTTTAGTTTCAGTTAAAAGTATGTCAATGCTTAAACAATACCAACAAACCACCGTTTGACAAAATTTTTGCTTGTGTGCCCAGTGGAAATGGGATCTGTGGTTTATCCGACGAGTGTACAGTTTATGAAAGAGGTAATTTTAATACATTTATTTGATATCAAACAAAATAATAACTATAAGATATTACAAAAACGCATACAACAATCAAATATAACATTGTTTTTATTTGGTTAGGTCCACTCAGAACGTTCTAATAAGTCAAACGCAAGCGCAGCTTAAAACGTAAACGATCTTGAAAAATAAATTCCACATTAATATTTCTATCATTTGTTTTGTTTTTCATTGCATTTTTCTAATTTTTTACGACAATAACTGTCATAGAACGGTCGTTATTCTTAAGAGTCGATTTTATATTTGTTTTACACTTATAATTTTCTTTATAATAAAGCATTATAAAATGAATAGGTATATATTCTAATTTACTTTGATTTTTAATTTATAGTATTTTGATGCAAAACAATGAAAAAGAGACACAGTTTTTGTGTGTGGATATGATGATGAATCTCCTTAAGTGTCATCATATTCATGCCTAACGTCAAATTATTTTGTTGTTTACCATTGAAAGCAAGCAAATTAATACTTTTTCGTCAATATTTCATAAAATTTCACCATTTTTTGGGGATCCATGCATGGTGAAGGAAAAATATAGAATGTGCCGTATACTGTCAATATACGAAATGATAGAAATATATTTGTTATTACCTTTATATACAATATCAGGAATAAACTTGACGAATAATTCTGTTTATTTTTAAATTGGCCCGAGTTGTGTGGAGCGAACCTTGTATTGTTTAGAAGTCAATTGCCCACTTTGTCATTATGGACAGTTCTCTAAAGGTCAAACATGCGCTTATTTAAACTACAACAACGTTTATTTTAATCTCATTTATCACTGTATGGAAAGAGCGAAAGGGAAAAGCGGTTGATTTCTGTGCCCCGAAGTAGTTTATTGCTGTGCTCAAAATGAAGTCGTCTGTTTTTTCTGCCTTTTTTTTTAATTATTAAATAATTACATATCCTGCATTGTCGGTGATTTCAACATTAGATAGTAACGATTTAGTTTATTCAAGTTTTACTTGCATTTTTATGTCATAAGCTATTTTGATCACAAAAAGTCGTCAATTTATAAATAAAACACGTTTTTTTGGAAAAATTACATAAATTAAACACTTGCAGATGAAATTCAAGTGAACAAAAACTGTTCATCGTGTATTTAAGTAAATATAGAACTCTATTGTTGATAAATAAAGTTTAATTATGCAAAGGTTCAAGACAGATCGATGAAATAAGAGTAGGTGTTAAAATTTGCACCGCGAATGTATATTTCTGTGCTGATTTTCTACATGCGAATGTATATTTCAGAGCCCGCGGAAGTTTATTTGTGTGGTTGCAAATGTTTCGTTCTGAGTTATAAATACTTGGCCATACAAAATCAGATCAAATAATGGAAATATAACTTTAGTTCTTTCTCTAAACCAGGGGACAGGTTAATGAAGCTGTCCTAAGCTGTATCCTAAAAATGTCTTATGACTTAAAATGGGATGTAGAAAGGATCATCCTTAGACGCGTCCAAGGATGTAAAACGAAACCATCTTAGGATAACCTTAAATAGGACCATCCTTATACGAATTTAGGATAATCCTGAATAGCCATATGTCATGCATTTACGCCGATGTGAAGGCGTTTGAAAAAAAAAACTTGAAGTTTTTTGTTTTACATTTTCAAATGCAAAATAGATTTAAGCATTTTTATTACATTGCCTTTGTGTTTTTTTTTTTTAGAGAATGAAAATAATGTATTGCAATATCATTGCATTTCTTCATTCATTTTTGTTCTGCGCGTTGCTTTAATCACTAATACCAAAAGTAAATCCTAGGTTTGGGAAGCAAATATTCACATGAACTGTTAAATGTTAATTTCAAAAGTCTAGTACCACATATATTAGAATATCGTCAAAATGTAACTGGTAAAACGCCATTATATGGGTCACTATTGGGAAAATTTAATCAATGGCAAAAATATCTTAGTTTGCTTAATGTAGAAAGTAAAATATCAAAAATGAGAGTTGGGCCACATAGAACTCTAATTCAAGGGGATAAAACCTATTTCAGACACTTTTTTTAAATTTAAAGTCACAAGGATGGTCCTAGGACAACAGTTTTTACAACTTTAATTACGGACCAAATTTAGGATGCCTTCAATAACACGACTTATGACCGAGACCAAAGACCATCCTAATCCTAGGACACCTTCGTTAACACGGCCCCAGGATAATTTTAAAACAAGTGTTCATTTATAATTCCTGTCTAAACCATCTAATGTTTTACTTATTCTATAAATTACAAAAATAATATATAAAGCTCTTTTAAACAAAGCACGACAAAAGTAATTGGTGATGAAATCTATATTTTACATGTTTCCTAAATTTGACAACGTTTGGCGGTTTCTTTAAAAATTGATAAACTGATCTGTTTGGTCATTGTTGTAATACTTTTTGGCATTTTTTTTTTTTTATCAAATCTAATATTTTACCGGTTTTCCAAGTTTTCTACACCTAGCGTGTCTGATGAAGGTAAATCCAGAAAAGCGCTTCACACGCAGTGAAATTTTGCTTTTGTACATTTATTAAAATCATTTCAATATGTGGATCGTGTCTTTTTGGCACATATTCCATATTCTTTCGTTTTTAATATTATACAGAATAGAATAGAATAGTATGTTTTGAGTTATTTTTGTAGGCTGTAAACCTGGGATTTTTTTCGCACCGTCTTTGCTTTTCCTGGAAGGACTACTGAGTTTTAGTTAACACAGTCTTAAATTTGCACAGTAATCGTATTGTCCTTTTAGACTAAAATGGAGGCCACATATCGTGCCGTGTATTTTTTCAATTTAGGTGCAGCAATGTCAGTGCAAAAATTGCAAAATAAAACTGTCTAGATAATTTCCTGCTATACAGTATTCGGTTTGTTTATGATTACATTTCAAAATAACATTTACGAACAATAAAACTAACAGTTTTATACCCAACTTCAATAGAAAATGGGGGTTCCAAAACATCATCAAAATCAACAACGGTTATTGTAAATTTATTATTCATCTGGTACAATGTTTTTTTTTCCATTTAGAATTTCATCTTCTGGTCTCAAATGAAATTTTAAATGTTTAAACTTGTTCTTTTTCTCATCCACTCTAATTTTGATATTTACTGTTTTCTTGGGATGGTTATGGACAAAATGCAAAATTGTGTCGTTGAATATGCCAGAAAAAAAATCACAATATTCGCATTTTAATTTATCCATATTATATATCTGAAATTGAAAAAAAAAATTTCCATTCGTGCCACGTCACTAGCCTGTATTTAAAGCACATTCATGTTATAACATCAAACAATAAAAAATAATTATAATAATAATAAATAGCACAGAAATAAACTACAACATTTTTTGCTGCACAGAAATCAACGTTCGTGAACTCGGAAATAAACGACAGCATTTCTTCAACCCTTTTTATTGAGTGTTTACAAAACAACAAATCGGTTACTTATTGTAGGTTTTTTGTTAACCTTTCATAAGATATTCCATCAAATAAAGATTTAAAACGCAAACTGCTACTTAGAAATGAGTTTTTCTATAAATTAAAGGCTTTTTCTATTCTGATAAGTTTTATCAGAGCACATAAATAAACTTTCGCTACTTTAAAAACTGCTCTCAAATAAACTACAGCGTGCACAGAATTTAACAGCAGCAGGGCACACAATAAACATTCGCCTCATAAGTTAAACACAGCTATAAAATCATCTGAGAGGACAATTACTAATCTTCGACAGTAGAATATGTTCTAAAGTATTATATTTACACTTCCTAATTGCTTACAGATGTGCCAAAGAATTATGCGATTTTCAACATTTTAACTTTTTGTTTTTTCATTGCGATATTTCTTACATTATTTATCTATTGTTTTAAAACTTGTAAGAAAACAATAGAGTGACAAGTAAGAAACTACAAATGAACCTTTACAACACCAGTATATCTATTTTTCTACCTAAATGACATATTTTCGTCTTCCTGATGTTTACAATCGTCTGTTTTACCCACAATACAACAATGACACAGGAGTAAACTACATCGGGGCACAGAAATCAACCGTTTTTCCCTTTCGCTCTTTCCATACAGTGTTTATGCATATTATGCATTATTTTTCGGAGTTCATTACATCGTTCTAATAATGATAATTATTTTTTTATAGTAAATTCTTCGTCAGATTTTTTCTGCGACTCCATACAGTTTTATAGACACCCGATCACGAAGTTGAAAACCTTCTTATATATTACCACACGATGCTCCACGCAATTAGAATTTATTTGCAGCAAAGGTAAACATTTTTCATTTTGTCACAAGATGTTTTACGTTGGAAAAAGTAAGTACATGTTGATGCTGCTGTCATAGGGGGGTATAATCACTCTGAAGAACAGAAATTTATTAGTTGTTTTCCTGTAACGGTATCAAAACGGTTGATATTTTCCTCGAGATTTTTTCACACTAAATACTATTATTCCACATGCACAACTCAAATCACTATTGGCACAGCTGATTAAACGTAGCTTTTTCAAAAGCTATAAAAACGCAGATACAAATATCTAGTGGTTTATTATACCCCACGGAACGTAATTGCGAAGGGTATCATGTTTTTGACTGGTCCGTCTGTCCGTCCGTCAGTCCGTCCGTCTGTCCGTGATCAAAATTTTCGTAATAGATATCTCAGCTATTATTAATCGTAGGCTTTTGATATTTAGTATGAAGCTTCAGGTAGGTGTCCCATATGGTGGGAATCGTTTTCAGGTCTGTCGATCATCTACTTCCTGTTTAAATAGCCGACTTTGACTTTTCACTAAATTTTCAGGGTTAAAAATTTTCGTAACAGATTTTCGTAACAACCCAATAATTCACGAGTGCGCCAGGCGCACGAGTGAATTATAAAGGTTGTTCGGTCACAGGTTGAATATTTCCCATATTCGGAATCTTGAGTTTGTTATACTATTTATTACATATATAAATGTTCAATTAGGGCTTTATTTATGGTTGAATTAACTCTCAAAATCTCAAATGAGTATATACATGAAAGAATTACCGGTCTGTAAATTTTGCCTAGCATCCTTTTTATAGCACTTGACTTATCCTAAATGATCGCAGACAGCATGACGGAGATGTCCTTTATAGAAAAAAACGCGTTTGCTTATTGAATATTTAAAATACACATTATTTCAAATGAGTATTGAAGTTAGATTGTCGTTACTCGTTGTATTTGAGTATTTTTCTACCAAAAAATGTCCACCGAAAACACGACAGGTGTATTACAATTTGCAAGAATTACTTTCAATTCCAGACCATCTAAGTTATCTTTGTTATATTCAACATTTTTTTGGCTTTGTTCATTATTTTTTGTAAATATATTTTTTTTTCAGGTTTGAATTAGTATTTGAAGCTTTTGAAATTGACTTTCCCCCTTGTAATTCAATCTAACTTATAAAATTCTGGGGTTGATACGCTATTCATTCGTTACAATGACGCTTTGTGCGTTATGTACACGTTTTAAACACGTTGAATAGGTTTCTTGGTCGTTAGACTGACGCTAGACGTGCGCTGCATTATCGCTAGACACGTTCGTTTCCATTTAGCTTAGCGTTCGTCAAACGCATTTCAACGTGCGCACAACGACCACATAGCGTACATCAGCGTGTGTATAACGTCCTTCTAACTTATTCTTAGCGTTCGAATAATTTATTTCTAACACGTTGGCGAACGTCGGTTTTAAGCATGTTGAAAAATTTGCGACGCACTCGGCGATCACCAACGCCCGCTGACGTACGCTAACGTGTTTGTAGCGTGTTCATAACGTGTACAAACCTTACGCAACGAACACCAACGTGTTGAAAATATATTCTAAAACGTCGGCACACGTTGGCTAAAACGTTATAGTGTGACAGGGCCATAAGGTTCTTTCATTATACAAAGACTGCACTTTGTTGACAAAATATGTGCAGTGCGGTGGATGTCCTTTCTCTACACAAATCTCGGTTTAGGGATTTTTCCATCTCATCATTATCATCAGTAACATGAGACATATCCAAATTAACAGTTTATACCTGCGTTTTGATATTTGTAATGTTAAATTTATTTGTAAATTATTTTTTAGCACGTAGATAGAATTATCTCCCTTAGTACAATTGCCTTGTTACGAGTTTTAATGCCATGCTTTTGCAAGTTTGATGCTGCTTTACATTGACTTTTCTCGCTTTCTTTCGCCTTGGCCATGGATTTATCGGAATCAGATAAACTTAGAGACATTGTTGAAAGCCTAAGAAGTAGCAAAACTAAGAAATCGGACTTAAATGACATTCACGAGTCGGATGACGATGAGTTTCATGATTCGATCAACGTGTTGCCAGATGACGGCGGCCATAATGCCGATGAAGCATGTGCGGACCCTAATAGAGAAATCAATGATCTCGAAAGTCAGCTACAAAACATTCGCATTGAGAAGAAAAAGGCCGAGCTTCGATCCGAGATCGTTAAAGAGCAGGAAGGCCTCCGAGTATTGCAGAATACAACAATGAGATCAAGTGACATCGGACGACGTTCTTCATCAGAGATCCGGTCGACTACCGGTAGACCACCCAAACAGAGCTCCTTAAATGCAGGTGAGCAAACTTTTTCTCATTCAACTGGTGACAAAGCCTTAAACATTTTATCTTTTATATGGCAAGATCCACTTGAACAGTTTGATACTTTTTCGTTAGGAGGCGAAGTGGAATTTCGAATCGGTAAAAGAAAAACTTTAGACAAGATTACAATAGAGGAATGGGGCTATGCCAATACCAAGATCATGCAAGAGTTGATAAGGCAGAACCGACTTAAAGACATAAACGGTTATCTCAATTATACCGCGGACATTTACCGTTTAGCATCCAGAAACGTATGGCATTCCGTGTTGCTATACGACAACGAATATCGTCAAAAACAGACCGAGGAGTTTTTCGAATGGGGGTCATATCGTCAGGATCTATGCGACTTTCAACTGGTACCGAAGCGTGACAACCCTACCATGCGTGCCATGTCGGAAGCAGGTTCCAACAGCGGGAACAGTCGACTTCGAAACAATGACCGTCGGAAGGGCCCATTTCTACCGGATGGTCGAGAAATTTGTCGTAGTTTCAGTTACAATTCATGTTTTCGTACTGAGTGCAAAATGGCCCATCACTGTGCGATATGTTTCTCAAAATCCCATTCCGCGTCGAATGGTCATACCCAACCGACAGTGAATCCAAAAAACTTGCAGCTTCCTCCAAGCCAACATTAGAGCCGTGCTCTGAGTCGACTCCGTTTGTAAATTCACTTAAATTCGAGGCTTGGAGTCGCCTTTTACCTTTAAATGTAGATAACCGCTTGGAAATTCTAGATGGTGTTAAGCATGGATTCCGTTTATCAACAAAACATGGACCACATTCTTTAGTTAATCGCGAAAACTACGCTTCAGTTTTCCGATTTCGAACCGCCGTTCAAAATCAAATTAGAAAGGAAATTGAATTGGGCAACTATATTGTTACAAAATCTATTCCAACTATTGTTAGTTCATTGGGGGCAGTCCCGAAACCTAATGGTGACGTCCGTATTATCCATGATGCAAGCCAGCCCGTTGGAGCCGGCCTTAATTCGTTTACAAGTGATACCAATTGTTCTTACATGGATATGCGACACGCATTGAAGTTGATAAAACCCAATAGTTATTTGGCAAAAGTCGATCTTAAAAGTGCATATCGATCAGTGCGGTGTCATACGTCCGACCACGATCTTACAGGCCTTAAATGGACCTTCGATGGCGACGACAATCCTACTTACATGCATGATGCAGAATTACCCTTTGGCCATTCGAGAAGTCCTAAAATTTTTCAACAACTTAGTGAATGTGTTTGTAAAATTATGTTTGCTAAGTATAATGTTATATGTATAGCTTATTTAGATGATTTTCTAATTATTTCTGACTCTAAAGATTTTTGTGCACAGGGGTTATCATTGTTAATTTCCACTTTGCGTGAACTTGGTTTTAATATTAATTGGTCCAAAGTTGAGGGACCAACACAGCAAATTATGTTTTTAGGAATTATTATTGATACCCGTGACTTGACACTTTCTATGCCGTCACAAAAGCAGACTGATTTTTACAATGTTATTAAATCCTTTAGCGGCCGAAAACGCGCAAGTGTTAAACAAATACAGTCTTTGTGTGGGAAGCTAAATTGGGCTTGCCAAATGATAAAAGGAGGGAGAACCTTTTTGAGAAGGTTAATAGACTCTATGTCAGATATCTCAAACAGGAACGATAAAGTTTTGCTAGGTACCGAGTTTCAAGCCGATATAGATTGGTGGTTAGATTTTATGAAGGTTTTTAATGGGACTGGTAAATTCATTGACTTGAATAAAACTGAGTATTTGCAAACTGATGCATCGTCCGAAGGTGGTGCTGGATACTATAATGGGGACTATTTTTATATTAACTGGTGTATTGACCTGCCAAAATTTGAAGCAGAACATATTAATACTAAAGAAACTTTATCTGTTGTCATGTCCGCGTGTCGTTGGGGACATTTGTGGCAAAACAAGACCGTCATAGTTTTCACGGACAATATGACCACGAAGTGTGTACTAAATAAAGGGTCGTCAAAGAATAGAGTAGTAATGAGCTTGCTCAGGGACCTGTTTTGGATGTCCGCTATGTACAATTTTGACATTCAAGCTCGTTTCGTAAGTGGTAAAGACAATGTTATTGCAGACGCCGCTTCCAGGACAATTGTCGAAATTGTATAAAATTATATGTAGTTATGAACTTATGCCTTTTACAAAACACGAACTATTGAGACATGTTTCTTGTGCATTTTTTAATTCCAGATGGGGAGAACGAAGTGACGGCACTCGAGTTAACAGTAGAAAGACTGAAAGGCAAGGGGTGGGCTGAATCGACGTCAGCCACGTACCGGACGCATATGAAAACCTTCACAACTTTTTGTGATGCGTACAACTTGAAACCGGTGCCGTGTGACCAGAAAACCGTGGAACTCTATATTGCGTATTTGGTGGACAAAAAGCACCTAGCTTATAGCTCTATCCGATTTTACGTTAATATTATCTCAATTTTACACAAAATGCACAATTTAGCCGATCCAGTTGTTGATTCGTGGAATATTAAACATTTGCTTACTGGCGTTAAACGTGAACTAGGTACAAGTCAGTCATGTAAAGCGCCCGTGACGCCTGAATTGTTATTGTATATAAAAAATGTACTTGATTTTTCTAATCATAATAATGTTGTATTTTGGGCCGCATGTGTTACTGGATTTTTGGGTTTTCTAAGACCCAACAATTTTCTTGTTAAAGGTGTTTTTAATCCTGATATTAACTTGCGTCGTATAGACATCTTGCCATGTACTTGGGGCATGCTTCTTAGATTAAAAGTAACCAAAACTATGCAATTTCGAGCTAAACCTGTTGACATTGTTTTGCCATACCTTGATAACCATCCACTGTGTCCCTTTTTTGCATTACACCAAGTGTTAGCCTTTCCCGGGGATCCTTTAGATCCACTTTTTCGTTTATCAGATGGTTCTTGTTTAACTTACACCATTTTTGTAAATGCCTTTCGTTTAGCTTTAGAAACCTTACACATAGACCCTGTCGTGTATGGGGGCCATTCTTTTCGTCGAAGTGCTGCTACTTGGGCTAAAAAGGTGGGTTTAACATATAGTGCCATCAAATTGCTGGGTTATTGGTCAAGTGACTGTTTTTCCCGTTATGTAGATTGCGATATTGATGAACGTTTAAAAGCTATCACCACTTTTAGTTCCACCTTACCTTGTTAACTGAACCCTATTTTTGGGTTTGGGACTTTTTATCTGTTTATTGTTTTATTACTAAATGTCTCTTGATGTTGTTATTACTTGTTTTGTAATTGTGTTTTTATTAAGCTCGCATAAGATAGCTTGGCTTATTTGTAATAAATGTTTTGCCACACTGTATATTGCTCTTAGCTTATTTATATAATTCAAACCAAGAAAGGTAAATTTAATCCACTAGGCGATAACCGTTGCTGGTTGGCCAGAGGACCCCGAGAATAATCACAAGCCTGGTAGTCAGACTTTTCTGACACGATTTACCATAGAATTTTTAATATTTTTGGCGCTGAAATTTTCAATTCTTAAAATCAAAATTTTATAAAAAGCAGCTATCTTTTCTTGTAATGCACATGGTCGATACCCTAAGGGCTGGATTTGCTTCCTTGTTCGAACGTTTTGGTTTTGAGAACTTTTCGTTATCAACAGTTTTGGAATTTGACCTTTCAATGTTTTGATTTTTACTACTTTTTCTAAGAATCAGGCAGATACTATTTATAGGGCATCTTCCCTAGCCAAGGGTTACGATCCGCTATCTCTCATTTTCACCCTTGGCAGATCTAGAAGGTTTTTGTAATCTCAACATTTTAATTATCTCCCTTGAAGCAATATCTATATACCAAGTTAAAAAAATTATTTTCATCCAGATAGTTGCAAAAATAGAAAATATTTCATTCCATTAACGACAAACAGTTATCTTAAGATAAAATAACGGAAATTTTGGTAAGATTTGATCAAAACTGCTAATATTTTTTGCAAAAATAATAATTATTTATTACCTTTGTAACCCACATATTTGTTAACAGATTGTTTAAAATTGGAATTGGAGCAATTTGATTGGATGCAGCCAACTTTCACTGCATCCAATCAGATGAGAGAATGTATGACCAACAAAAACCTTCTAGATCTGCAAAGGGTGAAGATGAGAGGTAGCGGATCGTAACCCTTGGCTAGCGAAGATGTTTATAGGGTGGCACATCGATAATAAATACACAAAAAAGGAACTTGGTGACTTTAACTTTCCCTGTTTGCGTAGTAACATTCCGTCTGCTCCAGCTTATGACGTTAACACATCACTACTGATTAAATATTTCAGATCTTGCGGGACACCCAAATTGATAACAGGGGGACTGGTATGTTGCTCCTCTATTGTTGTCTTCACTCAAGAATTGTATGTGTATAGATTGTTTGTTCTGGTTAACGATGGCATTGTGGTTTGCTGTTAAATGCTTTAGGAAGGGACGAAATATCTGTTGTTTTCAATAAACGTTTATTCTGATTCTACTTCCGCCCACGGCGACGTCATAACATAGCGACGTCGTCGGCCGCGGCAACTGTACAAAGTTATGAGCGTTGTGTTCCCGCGACAATTCTAACATTCTGGGGGCCGCGAAAAGTAAAATATTACTAAGAAAATTGATATACAAAATGAACGACAAAATTGAAATAATGAAACTAAAATGTGTCTGAATAAATTAATTAACTTCTTAATGAATCACTGGATGAAATAAAATGTCTCCGAATCGCGTTGTGTAAATTTTAAAAAAGGTATCTCTTGAACTGAATAAAATATAAATAAAAAAGACTTAAATCACTGTTATGCCATGATCATCTCATCTGGTCCACTGTCTGATCTTCTCAAGGGCCTTCACTCTAGATTGGCGTATGGGTTTATCATCATCAATTTGGAGTGTGTATTTCAAATTTTTCCTTAATAGTGATTTGATTCGGCCATTGATTTCGGTGCGTGAACCAATCGGGTCCGTCTTTCCACAGTTTACTTTCGATAAAGCTCGATAAAACTAAATCGGCGGGATGGTCTTCGGTTGGACAATGTCTCCATTCTGCGGTTCCAGTCAATTCTCGGATTTCGGTTATCCTGTTTGCAATGAATCGCTTCACTTGTTTTGGTGATTTAATCCAGTGAAGAACTATAGAACTGTCGGACCAAAATACGGTATTTTTGAAGTCCAAAGTTGATTTGATGTGTACGGATAGTCTTGATCCTACCACTGCAGCCATCAGTTCTAAAAGTTAAGCTTTTCACTGGCGCAACTTTCGATTTTGCCAATCAATGTTGATTCGGTTGCATTGCAAAGATAAGCAGAACATCCATAAGCGATCGGGCTGGCGGCTGTGAAGACATGTAGTGTGTAGTTTTCTGACGATGTTTGTTTGAAATATGGTCTCGGAATGACGACTTTTGTTGCTTCTTGTATATCATTTGCTATCTCATTTTATGTATGTCTTAGATTATCCGGTATCGGTTCATCCCATTCTAATTCACACTTCCATAACTCCTGTATAAATGCGTTTGCTCTGTTAGTCACCGGTGTTACTATACTAAGCGGGTCGTAGATTTAGGAGCTAAATCTTAAGATTTCTCGTTTTGTTGCTGTTACAGTAAGCTCTTATCTCGTTGAACGTGTTGGATACATTAGGTTGTCTGTTTTGCAGTCCCAAAGCATCCCAAGTATTTTTGTATTGCTGTCCTTGTCCAATACTCCTTCTGATTCCACTAGTTTACGTAATATTACACAGTTCGACCATCAAGATAGGAGATTTCATCCAGTGTTGGCCATCATTGTCCTTGCGCTAGTAAAGTATCTTAAAGCCTCGTCTTCGCCTCGGACGCCAGAAATAAAGTTGTCTACATAAAGGTATCTTTCGAGGATTCTAGCGGTTTCACAGTTGTTAGTTTCTAGATGTTTGAGTAAAGAGGTGCTCAGTATGAATGGTGAGCACGTTGCTCCGAACAAAATACCCCGATAGATTTGAACCTGTATGTCTGTAAATCACTGTTTGGATCAGATGGATCGCTAAACCATAAGAAACGTGTGGCATCTCTGTCATGTTCTTTTAAACCAATCCGTAAGAAGGCTTTCTCTATATCCGTGGTTATTGCTATCAAGCTCTCAAGTATTCTTTGTTTCCCGGCTCATCATCTTCCTTAATGCTGATTCCAATTGATTCCAAATTCCAGATCTCCTCGATATTTTGTTCATCAACCTTGTGCGATACTAATACGTTTAGCATGTTCGCTGCATTTGTTCGATTTGTCATCTCTCTATCTCCTCTTACTGGTCCTGAAAGTAAATAGCCAATCTTAGATCCCACCGCTGTTGGGCCTTCTCCTTGCATGGTTTGATCCTCCACAATATCCCAATAATAATCGGCGCCATTTAATAATGCGATTTCAAATTATTTCTCCTGTGTGATCGGTTGAGCTAGTTTCAATCCTCTCAGATATGCATGTTTGTTCTCTATCTTAGAAATGTGATTTTTAAGCGGCATGGCTATCCTCGGTATAATCAATACTTTGATTGAAATTTTATGTCTAAGTTCAGACTGTAGATATACAGTTGCGCTATCTAGACTTCTCGTGTCTCTATCTCCGCCGCCAAAAGTTGATAAATTCAATTCCTCTGCTTCGGTTCTTTTCAGCTTAAGTTTATCTGCATGTTATTCTGTTATGAAAGATCTCTAAGCTCCCTCGTCAAATAATATGTTACTGTCTACGAACGTATCAATAAATCGCACGGGTGCTACGGCTGTCTTCAAAAGTATGCTAGATCTAGTGTCTGTAGAATAGATTATGCTTGTATCTGTGTTATTGATCAGATTTACTGAGTTGAGTTCTGTTGTGGCTCATCAGTGCGGTTACTCTGGCTTCGGGTATTGCAATTTCCTGTACTTTCTTGTTTTGGTGTCTTAACATTGGTAGCGACAGGTTTTTTAGCGTGTGTACAAATACATGTATGGTTCGTACATGTACGATTGGATTTGCATTCACTTAGTCTGTGCTTACCAAGGCAGTTGAAACATAGTTGTTCTCGTTTGACAATAACTACCCTGTCTGATACCTCCTTGAACTTGGTACAATTTATAGCTGAGTGCATGTCGTTGCAAAAATCGCATCGTTTCTCCGTGGACTGTGGAACATACCTGTTCTGATTTTGATGTGGTTTTGGTTTTGTTCCAGTTACGAAGGATGCAGTGGTAGCTATATTTGTCTGCATCGTGACCTTCCTCCATAATGTTGATTTCCTCTAATATTTCTCTCCTGAGGTCTTGTAAAATCCATGAATTCGCTCCGTGTACTCGTCGTAGGTTTCTTCTCATCTCGGATAGTAGTTTCTTCATTATGATCGGTATGAGTAGCTTGTCGTAAGTTTCTTGTGATTCGCCAAGTGCAAGTGCGTTTAGTCCTCTCACATGCGATTCAATTTGGTCGTAGAAAGTCTTCAAACTTCGAATTTCGTTTCTAGGTTGTAGTATTTTAATCAAAGCTTCAAGGTTTGTGCTAATAATTTTGTCACCTGTCCCGAACCTGTCTTTTAGTACATTTATCGATTCATCGTAATTCAAATTCGCGAGTGCAAATTCTGCGATGGATTGAAGACCTTCAATTTCTAGCTGGGCTTTAAGGTAATTAAATTTCTGGACATTTGTAAGTGGTGTGTTTAGATGTACGACTGACTCAAACGAGTCCCAGAAGGTTTGCCACCCATGCTCTGTTGTGTTCCGTGTAATTGGCTTGTGAAATGCATAGGTTGACTATCATACTGATGTACATATAGTCTAGGAGCAGACTGAGGCTGAGCGTATGATGGCGGTGCGGTGCGGACTAAATGTGTGATGGGTGTACGTGCGATGAGTGCGCTGACTGTGTGTGTGTTTGAACGGGGAATAACGACGGGGAGTCTGTGTTGAGAGATTGTGATTGTCTAGGTTCCTGGGTTGGACTTGGTTTGTCCGAAGGGTACAAATCTAGTACGAACTTACGAATGTTCTTGATTCTGGTCCATAACTTCGTTCTCTACATCTTGCGTCGCCGTTTATCCAAGAATCTTTTCACTTAACTGTTCAAGGAAAGTTTGTTTGTCAGCAACTTCTCAAAGTTTGTAATCTTCTTTTGTCAGATGTGCATCTCTGGATTCCTCGATTATTCGTGAAAAGTTTAGTGATAACTCTTCTGTTGGCTTTCTGCACGGACTTCAAATGATCTAAATCTGCCATAACATCACCGGCACCATAAATATTATGGTTATGCTGTTAAAGACTTAACGAATGGAAAAAATATCTGTTGTTTTCAATGAACGTTTATTCTGACTTTGCTTCCGCCCACGGCGACGTCATAATATAGCGACGAGTTATGAGCGTTGTGTTCCCGCGACAATTCTAACAGATGGTTTGGCAAAAGATGAAGATGAAGATGTTCTATGTTTACGATCTATATTGTTTCTTAACGCCCCATACATGTGCAACCGGAAAGAATGATCCACGCCACCGCCACCGAGAATCGAACCTGTGCCGCCCCGGTGACAAACCATCTAGTCACCAAATGAGCTTAAGATTTAAACCTGTAGACGAGTCGATAACTTGCGGCTTTATACTACCATCTACAACGAAGGTATTTAAACTGTCACGTAACACCCCCCCTGCTCAAGAGTCGTCATACTTCAATGAATAACTCCTAACAACTCACAAGTTTCTACCCCCAGTGTTTTTTTATTTTTTTTATTTGGGCGCCAAATGTAACCAGAGAGCAATGTCCACACTACTGTCACCGGGGATCGAATCCCTGCCGCTCCGATTACCAGCCAGCTCGTTGCCAATTGAGCTAAAGATTTTTAAATAGTCCCGTTTCGCAAATGTCGCCGCTTCCGATGGCGACCTTACAAAATACGGGAAAAGACGTTACTTTATTTGATAGGGAAAATGAAAGATAATTGGACTAAGAAATAAAGATTTTTTTCACAAAATTCTCCTTTGCTGGAATTTACTTGCCTGAATTGAACATTAACAACTTAACGCGACGGGTGTGTTGCAACAGGCAGGAGAGCTTACCCTTCCGGAGCACCTGAGTTCACTCTCGTTACGACTTGAGTTTGCGCTGTTGATTGCTATTTAGTTGGTTTTGCGTGTTTTATGTTGTCTTTTTCTTCGTGCTGTTCTCGTTTGTGATTACTTGATTTGTCTCTACCAATTGGGACGTTTGAAATTCGCCTTATTGGTTCCCCTCTGCTTTTTAGCTCACCATAACCCGAAGGGTCTTGTGAGCTATTGCCATCACTTGGCGTCCGTCGTCCGTCCGTCCGTCCGTTAGCTTTTTCAAACGTTTACTCTCTGACATCAAAAGTCCAATTGCAACCAAACTTGATACAGATGTTTATTGGTATATGTGCTACAAAACTATTGTTTGGATTTTTGATTCGAAAAAAACATGGCCGCCATGGCTAAAAAATAGAGCCTAGGGGTAGTTGCAGTTTTTTTTTGCAAATAACTCAAAAACGGTGACAGATATCAAAATTCTGGCATTTGGTCTAAGTGATCAGCATCTCAAGATCTACCTGCCCAGAAATTTTCAAGAAGATCAAACAACCGATTTAAGAGTAATTGCGCTTTTTTGGATTTTTTTTTTCAAAATTTTCACTAATTTAGCCCTAAATACAAGATATTTAAAAGAAATCAAATTGCATGTGATTGCGCACATCAAGATCTACATTTCTTGTAATAAGGTCAAAGCTGTAGAAACATTCTTTTTAAGAGTAATTGCCCTTAAAACGTCAAAATTAACAATTTTTCATTACTTTTCCCCTGAATTTCAAACATTAACTTGTCTGACACCATAAGACCAACTGCATCTAAACTTGGCAAACTTGTTAAATAGCTAGTTGGCTACAATTCTGGTGTTCAGATTTTTGATTCGTCAAAAACATGGCTGCAATGACTAAAAATAGAACATAGGGATAAATTTTAGTTTTTTGCTAATAACTTAAAAACGGTAACAGATATTAAAATTGTGCAAAAATCAAAAGGGTTCAGCACATTAAGATCTACCTGTCCTGAAATTATGAAAATGATTCGACCGCTGATGTAGGAATTATTGCCCTTTTTAGCTTTTTAGCGTAAAACATGGCCGCCGTTGCTAAAAATAGAACATAGGGGAAAATTGCAGTTTTTTTCAAAAAAACTCAAAAACAGATAGCAAAATTCTGGCTAGAAGAAAATGATCAGAACCTCAAGATCTACCTTCCCTGAAATTTTGAAAAAGATCCAACTACTGAAGTAGGAGCTAATGCCTTTTTTCTTCGATTGATTTTAAAAAAAATGAACTAATAAAGTTCAATATCTTTAAAACTATACAAGATATTTTTTTAAAAATTAAATTGCATGTTGTTAAGCACATCAAATCTAGTAATATCTACTAAATTTGTAATAAGGTCAACGTTGTAGGAACATTCCTTTTAGGATTTATTCCCCCTAGAACGTCGAAATTGCCCATTATCACAGCATATCCATGTTACATTTAAAACGTTAACTCCTCAGACGTTTTAAGTCCAATTGGAACCAAACTTGGTACAAATGTTTATTACATGTAGCATAAGGTGTATAGAACTGATGTGGGGATTTTTGATTGATTGTAAAACATGGCCACTGTGGCTAAAAAATAAAACATATGGGTAAATTGCACTTTTGGGGGCAAATAATTCTAAAACGGTGATGGATTTTTAAATTCTGATAGCAAAAATGCTCTGCACCTCAAGATCTACTTGCCCTGAAATTTTTTAGAAGATCCAACAACCCATGTGGGAGTTATTGCGCTTTTCCTTGATTTTTTTAAATAAATTTTGCACTTATTAATCCTAATATCTTGAAAACTATATGAGATAATTAAGAAATTAAAAATGCATATTGTTAAGCACAACATGATCTACTAAATATTTAATAGGGTCAATGTTGTAGGGCCATTCCTTTTAGGATTATTCCCCTTATAACATCGAATTTGACCATCTCATCTCAATCAAGGCGTTAACTTCTCGTACACCTTAACCCAATTGGAACCAAACTTGGTATAGTTGTTTATTAGCACTAAATGTTTAGAACTAATGTGGTGATTTTAGATTGGTTGTAAAACATGTCCTTCATGGCTAAATATAGAACATTTTTTTTGCTAATAAGTTATTCTGCTTAGGAAAGGATACATATTAATAGTATTTGCCTATTACCGGGTTGGTCACGGGTCAGTTATTTCGGGATTCTTCGTTTAAATCTTATCTAAAACACTGAGAAATTTAAGCTCCGCCCAACCTTGTGATAAAATAGAGTAATAATAGCCTTTCAATGTTAAATAGCCTATAGTTCAAGCACATACGTCAGGTGAGCGATTCAGGCTCCCGGGAGCCTTTTGTTTATGTCCATTGGTTGAACCTTTGAGGTAAACGGTAGCAACCACAAAAACAAAATCAAAACTATATTTACTAAAAGAATATGGATTACTTCTTTGATAATTAAAGCAAACTCCATTTGCCCTTCCTTTTCCCATTGTAAATGTTAGCAATATTTGAGATGCAAAAATAATAATAGAATTTGGAAATATCCTTTAGACTACAGAGGTATAAAATGTGGCGGGATTAAACAAGCTTTGTTGGCCCGAACACCGATAAAAGTTCAGTTCAACCATATGACAGCACACACAAATAGATGATTTTCCCACAGGCACTTGGAGCATAGATTTCATATATTTTTACCCATTGGTATACGCTTCATGTATACCAGTGGGTAAACATTTTGGATATTATAAAACAACAATATTTTGAAATAATATGTTTAGAAATGACAAGAAAAGGCCAATTAAATCATGTTTAACGAAATTTTATTTTTTAGGGGTATTAGAAAAAAAGGGGGGGTCATATATGAAATCCATGCTCCAAGGGCCTGTGATTGACTGTAAAGTTTAAAAATAACATACAGCTGGCGAAAAGGTTTCACAATTTAGAATTAGTATAAAATTATCTATATTTTACCAAAAAGACCATATTAAAAGATTAAACCTAATGCTCAACACGTATCCTTTATCATGTGGCCTGCACATTGTTGCAAAAGCGACATATGTAGGAGTCATGCAGCGTTCGTTGTCCTGTGTGTTGCGGCGTCAGCAAAATTTTCGTCACATTTTTAGCTCACCTGACCCGAGGGTTAAAGTGAGCTAATGTCATCCTTAGGCGTCCGTCGTCCGTCCGTCGTTCCGTTGTCCGTCCGTCGTCCGTAAACTTTTCTTCAAAAATCTTCTCTGAAACAACTGAAGGGATTGCTTTCAAACTTTGTACATTTGATCTTTAGGGTGTACTCTACCAAGTTTGTGAAATTTGTGCATGCCGACCAACTAACATGGCCGCCGTTGCTTAAAATAGAACAGGGGTTCAGACCATAGTTTTTAGCTTATATCTCAAAAAGTATAAGAGATAAAGAAAATCTGAAGCAACCTTCCTTCTGCAGCAAAAAGCTCCGAAAGCTCCGAAACTCTCCATTGAGTCAAAGTTGTGGGATGACTCCTTATAGGAGTTATTTCCCTTTAATCGTCAAAATTGACAATTTTCACAGTTTTTGGACTTTATCTTGAAAACAGTAAGTGCTAGAAAAAAGTTAGCATTGCAAATTTGTTTAGCTTATTGAGAGCTGCAAAAATGATATCAGGGTCAAAATTGTCAGATCAACCAATTAAGACTTATCCCCCTTTAACTGTTTTTTCTATAAATTTTTACTGATTTTTAAAAATCTTCTTCTCTGAAACCACTGAAGGGATTGCTTTCAAACTTTGTACACTTGATCTTTATGATTTCTTGTATCAAGTTTGTGAAATTTATGCATGTCGACCAACTAAAATGGCCACCTTTGCTAAAAATAGAACAGAGGGGTCAGACCATAGTTTTTAGCTTATATCTCAAAAAGTATAAGAGATAGAGAAAATCTGAAGTAACCTACCTTCTGCAGCATCAAAAGCTCTACGAAGGTCTACATTGAGTCAAAGTTGTGGTACGACTCTTTATTGGAGTTATTTCCCCTTAATTGTCAAAATTGACAATTTTCACAGTTTTTGAACTATATCTTAAAAACCGTAAGAGCTAGAGGAAAAGTTAGCATTGTAAAGTTGTTCAGCTAATTGAGATCTACAAAAATGATTTCAGGGTCAAAACTGTCAGATCAACCTTTTTAGAGGTATCTACCTTTTAACTTGTTTCTTTTTTTCAAATGGAAAGCTTTGCAACTTTGTATTCTTTAACTAAAGAGTGTTTTCTATCCTAACTTGTTTCTTTAATGTTACTTAGCACGTACATGTAGACCATGTTGTACACTAGGTAAGAAGCTTTAGCATAAGAGATCAGTTGAGCGATTCAGGCTCCTGGGAGCCCATTGTTCTGGATTACTACATAGAAAATAATGAGATGTGGAATAAGTATACGCGACACAGCTCAAATAACAAGCGGTAATTCAGAAAAAAAAACACAATGGAAAACTACAAACAGCCTTCAATGAGGCTGGTAGGTTCAAGGTTTACATTAAATGCAAATAATTCAAATCCAGTCCTAAAATAGAAAAAGATTAACCCCCTTCTTAAACAAGGAACTGCAAACATAAAAAAGACAAGGACAAACAAAAGCTTTGTCAAAGATTCATGGCTTAGGACAGGCATATATAGCATATGGGGGGGTTAAACTAGTTTTTTGGGGCCCAACCTCCCATATCAATAATATCAGACAAAGATTTAAAATTAACACGCAATACAAATCAAATCGATCAACGTTTAAACCTTATAGACAAATAACAACAAGAACAAATGCACGGTAAAGGAACTCTCTATAAAACACTCGCTGTTATTTACAGCTTGCTGAGAATCATTAATCGACTGATGAAAAAAAAAATATCGATTTAAAATCCGACATAACACTTCAAACAATTAATTGTTTGGTGGAGTATCATCACACAAAACCGACATACTTGATCGCTATGTCACAGACTCTTGGTATTTGTCAAGTAGCTTTTTCCTTAGTACTTTTCGACATTAAGCGATTTTATACCCGAAAAGTAATTACTTCCTCTTTACCGTGAATATAAGACCTTTCATGTAGTGGACATGAGTACAAATTTTTTGTCGAATTTTTATTTGCAAGTAAATGCCCCAAACTCTTGATATTTCGCATGTAGCTTCTTCGAATTCCTATAGTATATACGATGTAAAGCGATTTTATGCCCGACAAATTACTACTCCATGTTAAACATCAACTTAAGATCTCACCTTAAGATCTTTCATATAGTGGACATATATGCAAAATATCCGTTGCATTTTTCTTGGCAACTACAAGCACGGCCTTGTAGCTTCTCCTTGTAGTACTATACTTACAAACAAATTTTATGCCTATAACTCATCTAGTTCCTGTTACTTTGAAACTTTTCATATTTTATATAGTTGATCACAGGTTTCTGAGAATCTTTATCATGTACAATCTACACCATGTTGCAAGTCGACATATATGAGTCACTTTGGCACTACCCGTCGTCTTGTGGTGTTCTGCAGTGTTGCTGTTTTCTAGGCAACATGTTAAAGCCTCTTTATATTTGGCCTGTAGTATCTCCTATAGTACTTTATGCCCGTAGCTCATCTACCTCATGTTCATCGAATATTTTAAGAGGCAGGCGACATACGTCTTCCATGGAAGATCGCCATTCTAGTTTAATATATTCCATTGACAGAGCATTGACATAAAACCAAGGGCTAGGTTTTCGAAGATATCTTAACAGTTTAGACTTTATAACACAATACAATTGAAATGGACAAATCGATATCACAATTGTAAAACATCTTTGTAAACCTTTCCTTTTACTATCAAAAATCGAAGTAACAGGTAATATTTCAATACGATACTTATGGAAGAATATTGTACGAGATTTTTTACTTAATCATTGTATCGATTATCTTGTTTAAGTATTTTTTTGTTGTTATCAAACTATTTTGTTAACACCACTGAAGATCCTGTCACATCTTACTAATTGTAAAATTAAAAGTCAGTGAGATGGACGTAGCGGTATATCGCCCCCATGAAAAAGAAAATTTACAATTGGGAATGAAAAAAATATCACGTTAATCATATACTTTAGTTTGCATTTTTCTATAACATAATACTGAAATCTAAATCTAAAAAATAGATATATATTACCTGTAACGGTAGATTTATTGACATTTTCCTGTCAGTTTTTACAACACGTACAAATGGGAGAATGGAAAAAAACCAAAAGACAAAGAAGACAACAGTATCGTAATTCGTGTATTCGATAGAACTCGATAACTTGTTTGAAAATGATTTAGGAGATACTGGTCTCTCTTAAAAATCCTTATGGTAGAGGAAAACGAAAATGAATAACCCGAGGTCTCATTAACTCAGCTCAAATATTTAAACTCAAAACCAGACTCTATTTGACCTGAACTAAAGGCTGGTGACATAGAGAACACTAAAATTTTTGTCAGAGCTAAATATTCTAGCTTACAAAAAAATAACAGATTAAGAGTCTTGTGATTCGGTCGACTGGTTGTTGATCAGCCAACAGAGTGACCAAGATGTGTACCTAAGGCGACTGAAAAAGGTGGTTCTAATCTGCAGAAGTTGTAAGGTCAAAATACAGAAAGCCTGACAACTGAACACAGTGGGTCAACGTGTGTGAAGAGTGACAGGTTTCATGCCCGTAAAAGATCCCTTTGTGAACCAACAAGTAGTACACCATATTTTTTCGCCCCTATCCACTTTTTCCTATTTTCAGTAGTCTTCAAAAGTACTGCTCCTTTGTTTCCACCCTATCCTATAATTTCTCATCATCGTTTTATGTTCATTTATTATATATACCTCACTCACTCGTTCACTCACGCACTCACTCACTAACCCACTCCGTCACAAATTGAATTGTTAATACCCACCCAGGACAGCACTCTAAACATAGACCCATGTATGTTATGCGAAAAGGAATAATGTGCGATCACAAACCAGAAAGAAAATGAACTCAAATTATGATTTGCACGGATGATTAGTCGCAGTTTTTATGCCCCCCGACAACATGTCAGGGGGGGGGGTATTCAGTTTTACTCATGTCCGTCCGTATGTCCTTCCGTACGTACAAACCATACATGGGAATGATTTGAAACTTGGTAGGATGGTTCAATATGACGCACTATACGTCCTAAGCAACTTGCAGGTCTGTTGGACATCTACTTTCTGTTTTGACTAGGCCGATATAAAAATCAGATTGAAAATTTTCGTCTAGTTTTTCTCAGAAACCATACATGAGAATAATTTGTAACTAGGTAGGATTTTTCAGTATGGCAAACTATATGTCCTGAGCGACTTTCAGGTCTGTCGGACATCTACTTCCTGTTTGGTACTAGGCCGATATGAAAATCTATGAAAATCAACTTGAAAATTTCCGTCAAGCTTTTCTAAGAAGCTGTACGAGGGAAATGATTTGAAACTTGGTAAGATGGTTGAGTATGACAAACTGTACGACCTATGCGACTTTAGAAGGTATTTTTTTTTCTATGTATTTCATTCAGTTGGAAAAAAAATTGCAAAATTGATAGGTTCTAAGTCTTTAAGGTCTATCAATGTACCAAAATGAAAAAAATAATCCTTAGTAGAATTATGATAATCCCGAGACACCCTTATACGTACTATTCTGACTGGCCTTAAATTAAAGTGTAAACGAATATTAAATTTGTTACATATGTTGTCAGAACCAGAATGTCTGTGTTGCATCTGAAACACAGGCGCTTGGAGCATGGTTTTCATATATGACCCCCCTTTTTTCTAATACCCCTAACAAAATAAAATTTCGAAAAAAAAATGATTTAATTAGTCTTTTCTTGTCATTTCTAAACATATTATGTCAAAATATTGCTGTTTTTTACTGTCCAAAATTTTTACCCACTGGTATACATAAAGCGAACCAGTGGGTAAAAATTTTGGATAGTACAAAACAGCAATATTTTGACATAATATAATTAGAAATGACAAGAAAAGACTAATTTAATCATTTTTATCGAAATTTTATTTTGTTAGGGGTATTAGAAAAAAGGGGGGTCATATATGAAATCCATGCTCCAAGTGCCTGTGATCTGAAATGAAGATATTGCTAAGAGTTTATCGCATCTAGTGAACACATTCTTTAATTGTACTATATGATAAAATTGTATATATATATTTATTGTAGTAAAGTTCGGAGAAACAATTTTGTAGTTCTCACAATGATTTCGTGGAAAATAACATGAGCAGTCGTCAAAATTTGTAATCGAATTTGGCATAAGGAAGTTATTTTATTTTATTTTTTAATAGGTTTAACTATAAAAAGAAACGCTACATGGAACGAAGCACACCAGTACTGCATTAACGATACAAGAGAAACAAGTTCACTCCTAAAGGAAAGTGATATAGAGAACATGACGCAATATGTGGATGGACACAAGTATTGGGTTGCTTATTTTCGCCGCCAAGCTAACGTGTGGGGGAAAGGTATAAAGCAGTAGCTACTGGAACAGAATCAAATCATAGCTTAATTTGCTGTTTAAACCGGAATTTCGACTTTCATTAAATGCAAGAGAAAACTGTTCTTTTGACTCAATACACGCAAAAAAAACAACATTTTAGTAAGAAATCTTATAATCTCAAATTTTAGAATGTTGACAAATATAAATTCAAGATTGCAAGGTTGAGGAAACAAAACAACTTTTTTATGTTTTGTAAATAACATTTTAAGACAAGATTACAAAAAAAATATATTTCAATACCTTTTATGTTAAACAAAAGAATAATATGTGGAATTTTATTAAAAGAATTCAGACAGCTGTATGTAGGTGCCACTGTTATTCTTTGTTTTAATCACCACCACATGAATCAGTCTTTACACCTTTTCTATCATTGAGTCATTTTCCTTTGCTAACATACCAAGATTTAACACTACGTCAGTGGGTAACACTTTTCCTTGTTGTTGTGAGCTTTCATTTTACGGTAATTCAGACGACTTAAATTTTCAAATTAAATTTCTTTTCTAACATGGAAAGAAACTTACCTTCCTCACCGAAAGCCATGTGAGCTTATACCACCACTATGCGTCCGTCGTCCGTCGTCGCCTGTTCAATTTCAAAAATCTTCTCTAAAACTACTGAGCCAATTGACTGAAACTTTGTAGGAATGATTAATGACATGTTGGCTACAACCGATCCTCATTTTAAATTTATCAGAAAAAAAAACATGACCGCCGTTGCTAAAAATAGAACAGGGGGGTAAAACAGCAGGATTTTTTTTCAAATAACTCAAAAAACACTGACAGATATCTAAATTCTGGCTAGGGTAAATGTGATAAGCATGTCAAGATCTACCTACTCCGAAATATTTAAGAAATTCCAACAAACCGTGAGGGAGTTATTGCCCCTTTTAATTTTTTTTCTGCTTTTTGCACTTATTTTGTCTTATATCTCAAGAACTATATAAGATATTGAAATAATTTCAATTGTATGTTGTTCAGCTAATTAGGTTCTACAAAATTGTCGAAATTATCAGATGACACATTATAGGAGTTACGGCCCATTAAACGCCGAAAATAAACGTTAGTAGATAGAGAAAAAGTTTTGCTTGCTAAAATGTTTAGCTAATTGAGCTCTTCAAAAGTCTCCATAGGGTTGAAGGCAGATGACCCCTTTTAGGGGTTACGGCCCCTAAATTAGCATTTTATCATGTGTTTTGAGATAGAGAAAAGCTGGTGCTTGCTTAAATGTTCAGCTAATTGAGATCTACAAAATTGTCCATTAGGCTTTAATTATCAGATGACCCTTATAGGAGTTATGGCCCGTTAAATGACAAAAATTAGATTGTATGTTATATTTAGATTGTGTTTCATAGAAGATTGTGCCGCCAATTTGCTAGCTTAAATGCTTAGCCTATTAGAGCTTTCCAATGGTTTCATTGTCATGATGGGATGTTGGCAAAATGAAATATTGTTACATTAGGTCATTGAAACAAGGTGAGCGATTCAGGCTCCTGGGAGCCTCTTGTTTCTGATTGTTTTATCCTGACACTGCTGTCTCCATCACCGACTATTATACCTAGGTTGTCAAAAATACGTCTCATGCGGTCCCTAAAAGAGTTTTTCTTTTATATCAGTCACTGGTGGAAAAATTCAAAATTATGTTAGATGAAATGATTCATGATTGTTTTGGATTTGTGTTTGGTTGGTTATCAAACTGAAACGATCACCTCAATATCCCTATTATATCTCACAACTGTGTTGTGTTTTGTGTAACTAATGGACCCTAGGATGGCAATGGAAGAGTGAGGTTCGGCACCATAAACCTGGTTTAACCCTAAGTCTCTTTAGAAATGTCTGTATCATTTTCATTGCAATCATCAATATCTTTACTATGTTTATATTATTTTGTCTTTTCTCTCGGACATAAGTTTTGTTATTACCCTTAAATATTATTGTGTATTTTTACGACTGTAATGATTATAGTTTTGTATAAAATATGTGTAAAGATATGTGAATAGGGTATTTTTTTAACCTTGCAGCAATTTCTTTGAAATTCATAGAAACTGTCACTAGTGGCTTCAATATTGTCTGAAATGGCCATTTAAGATAAAGTTTTATTGAATTTGTTTTTACATAAAACTGTTCAGCCTTGTCAAGATTTTCAGTCAATGTTCAGTCAAAGTGCCTTTCAGTCAATTCAGACTCGTTTAGATGTCATTGATAATGTCTGAACAAGTCTGAATTGACTGCAAAGCTTCTAGTAGTATGAAAATAACTGAATATCTTCACAAGTCTTAACAAGTTTTTTTTTATTCAGATATGTCAAGATTATGTTAATCTTACATGGTCATTCAGACAAATATTAACGTTATAATGTGTATATAATAACCTTTTATATTGTCCATCATTCAGCTTTCTAGTCGTTATATTTTTTATCTGCAACGAACAGATGATTTAGTTTGTAATCAGGATTGATCAAGAAATTCGTGAGATTTTATTCATATATGTAAACACGACAAGCTGTCGAAAATGCAATAATAATAACTATGGGTCTAGATACATCGTTCATTTGAATACCCTTTTTAGGTACCAAAGGAGAGACTGTCTGTGTAGCTGCAAACATAACTGATGGAAAACTGGACCTTATATCCAGGTTTTGTAGCGATACATACAGAGCTATTTGTTCATCTGGAGAGATATTTAAAGACAACCAAGATAAGAAACAAGCACCGGTCACATCAGGTAAAAATAATGAGTTATCTTTTTTATCATACTTATAGCGAGCATCGCAGATGCGAGCCCTACGGCATTGTGCATGTTTTGAGATGTGCCAGAAACATACTGACGATAAAACCGGAACAGGTTTAGTTTTACGGAGTGAAAAAAATAATAGGCACGGGGCAAGTAAAACAATCAATCCTCTGGAGATTATAAAAAATACATCATAATCTGTTATGCAAAAATATAAAAATTGAAATTCAAAAACAGTGATAAAACCCTTATTCATCCACTTGTTTATTTTTACACACAGATTTTTATTTAAACATCATTCGGTCTTTTCCGCTGAAAAAAGATTTTCCGGAAATTACCGAGCAAGCTCTTGGCAACATCGTCCCATTGACAAGTCATACCAAATGCATGATACTGACCAAGATTTGTTGAATTCTAAGTAGATAAATAATAAAGAAATACATAAATTTACTGAATAAAACCTACTCATAATAATAAATAAAAGGTTTTTACCTGAAAATGAAAGAAGAGTCCATCCTGTGGGGTTTCACTCACTTTCCTCAATCCCGCATGATATTTTTACTTTACCGTTTTTTTCCGCCAGGTTTCTTAATGTACCTTCTGTTACCAATGCTTCAAATAAAACACTGATACTTAGAAAATCTAACAAAACCTGACTTTTTCATGGACCAAAACATTTACATATTAAAAAAATTGAAAATTCAAAACAACATTGTTAAATGGAAAAGAGTATACCTAAAATAATAATGAAACATAAGGGGAAAATCCCCAAAATGTCCTTAAAATCATGATGCCTGATTAAAAAAGAAAAGCCAATCTGGAAAGTGTTGGATTTTGTTTTCTTGTCCCAAGATAAGGCAAGGTCATTTTTGTTTCTTATACTAACAGAACTTCTCATATATCAGTCAGGGGACCAACTTGTAGAAGTCAGAATAGATCTTACTTGTACCAGTAAGATTCTATTTATGGTTTCTTACTCTGTAGAGTCAGATCCAATTCTGACTTCTATGGGTCAGAATGAATCTGACTTGTTAGAGTAAGAAGTGTTTCTATTAAATTTGCTCCAATATTCAATGTTTTTGAAATAACATTTCTCAAAACCAATAAATCTTATTCAAATTATTTCACAGGGTCAACAATGACATCCTGCATTTAGGATGAAAGAATCATGAGCAAATAGGAAACAGATTGACTGTAAAGTTTCAATTATCATCAAAGAATTTCATAGCTAATTATCTAAGACTGTCATTTATATCCACGGTTTTGAACACCAATGTGGTTTGTACTAGATAAATAATTGTTATTTAATGATTTAAGCATAATTAAAGACCATGGTGTTCACGACCGCCAAAGTAGAGAAATTTACTGCAAAAGGAGGGCAGTAAAATTTTGATTCTGACTTGTACAAGTAAGAATGATATAAAAACAAAAAATCTAAATTACAAACCCATGACTATTTTGTAAGATTTATAAATAGATCTCAGTATATAGAAAAGGAATTTAACCATAGAGAATATCTCTGGATAAGAGACTTTGATAAAAAGACATTCTAGTATATTCTACTCGTAGAAGTCAGATTGAAATTTCTAAAAATAAGGAGAAGATAACTCTAGTTTGTTTAATCTGACTTTTACAAGTTGGTCCCCTGACTGTATATGCTGAGCATATGCAGGAGATAACTACCTTTTACGTAGTTAACACACTTTCTCAACAAATATTCAGACGGGTGGAGCCAAATTACAGCTTTCGTAACACATGTCTAAGTGGGCGGAGCCAAATTACTGTAACATCTTTCTTAAGGGGATACGTTACTTTGGTCGACCATCTTACTTTTCAAAACAAATTTGCATAATGAATGGCAATACCATGACACATTGAAATATCTATTTGAAATAGTGGGTCATGGGTCGATTTTTCAAGTTATTTCACTTTGAAACTATCGTTTTTGGCGGGAAATTTACATAGAAATAATGGGAAAAGATCAAATATTTTCCAAATTTTTTTATTCTCCATTGATTGAAACAAAATTTTTTCATTACATTTCAACCAAAAACTAACACAAGAAAGTCCAAATCTTTCTCAAAACAACGATATATATTTTGTCATATGTCATGGACCATCTTTTTTCAATTATTTACATCAAAGATAAACAATAGTGTTAAAGTTCAGCGCTATTCAAGTAAAATTGACGTTGTGTTTCAAATCGAAAATGGACGTTTTTCTGTTTCACAGGTAAATTTTATCGATAACGTCGTTTTTAACGTAACGTATCCCCTTAACAAGTATTCAAGGTGTATTACAAATGCTTCTGTATTCAAACCAGAACCTCAACGTAGTTAGAGACGGTTTCTGTCTCCGGTACGACTGTCAATGTATCAGTCAACTCTGGCGATGGTGTGTCATAGGCTTGATGACACATGACACCTAGTGAGTCTTGTGCTTTTCATCCTTAAGTCACGACTTTAAATAAACCTATCAGTCAGATTATTGTTTGGAACGCTTCACCATAGATCTGTTTATTTATAGTTTATGGTTTTACAAACAGGAAAAGAAATTATTTTTTTCTCCAATTCTTAAGATGTATTAATTATTACCAACAAAGTTAATATGGTCATTTTCCAGTTTGTGAAAAAAACAAATTGTTCTTTATTTTCAGTACTAAAAATAAAAATGACAACAAAGTTCCAGACAATAAATTTTGCTACGTCTGACACGCGTTTCTTCTATTGAAGACTCATTAAAGGCGCTCTACCAAAAATATTGAAAATGCCAAACAAAAGTAAGCTCTTCCGTTAAACGCTTTAGTGCTTCGATTTTATACTCTTATGAGACTGATGATATTTGGATCAATTTGGATTATCGATATCTTGAAGGGTCTCCGGTTTTTAAAATAATAATGGAATCATTTTTGTGGAGTTCCTCGAATCCAAACATTTTCAGGATTTTTGCTGAGGTGGTTGGTAAAAAGTTGAGGTAACCTATCATCCGTAGGTTGCAGTATGAAAGCATTACGAACATGGGCTTGGTTCCGTTGAGAATAATATTGGGTAGAATTTCATGTTCAAACAGGTATTGCAGATTGGAAAAGATCCCATTATTTACAATGTAACATATTTTTGTAACAAATAACGATGACAGTCTTCTTGTCTTCGAAAAAGAGCTAACAATAGTCGTTGTAGAAGCTTTTGTCCACTAAAATGAGTTTGTTTTGTCAACAGTGCATTCCCGTTTCGACTTGAAATCAGGTTGTTGATTGTGGTTTGGATGTTATATGATTTTGTTTGTTTGTTGTGTGAAATTCACATTACCTTTTCATGTGAAATTCATGTAGATCATGATTTCACGTGGATTTCACGTTAATAAAATTTTCCTGTGTAGTTGATAAAAATGCAGCTTGAAGGCACAGATAGAGGAAAATGGCTACTCAAAGTGTGAACAGCCTCTGCCTAAAACAAAACGCCTATACATTTAAAAGGGCATTAATTGTGTACCTTTGCTTCACTTCTATACAAATAAGATCGTAGACTAGCTCTCTTTCAGCCCTACTTTTCGTTATATTGATGATGTCTTTTCACTGAAAAATTCTCGATTTGGGAACTTTATCCATCTCATATATCCCCAATAATACGAGATAAAGGACACAAAGGATTCTGTGAAGTCTGCTTCATCATTAGATCTACATTTCGAAATAAACACTCAAGGAATACTTTAAAAAAAACTATGACAAACATGATGACTTCAACTTTCCAACCGTCGACTCTCCTTTCCCTACGCTACTATTTATGGAGTTTACGTATCGCAACTGATTTGTTATTCCAGAGCTTGTGGGACTTAATCGTTTACCTTGGTTGAGTATTGCATCTACCACAAAAATTGTAAACGCAGGATTACGTTGCTCCTCGGTTGTTTTGATGATCAAAGGAAGACATTGTGCATAGGGTTTCTATCTCTTAGATAAGTGCAGATGTTGATTTGTCGTCGGGCTTTGTTTTGTCCTCCTTAACCGGATTTGACACGCTGAATTGACCATTTGCAGCGCGACAAGTGTGCTTTAGCAAGCAGAGCTGCTTACTATAACGGAGCACCATAGTTCACTCTCGTTATAACTTGAGTTTGTTAATTGCTATTCAATTGTTTTTGTATTTCTTGTATTTTTTTCTGTTGAATTTACTGGTTTTGTGTTTGCCCTTTCGGATGCGCTCCATGACTATCTCTGCTTCTTTAGTTCAAATAATCCCTTGAGTTTATTCATTCTTCTTTATTCACTCTTTAAACGATCCTATCTTCTAAAATAGGCGGATAGGTTTCTTTTTTAAATTTCGTACTTTGGTTTGTTCATAAGCTTTTTTCATCTGAGGGTATTTGTATATTTAGACTTTGTAGATTCTCCTCTGGGGATTCTTGCTTTTTGACTCCTCTATATTTAATTTTTATACCCCCCACTTTGAAGTGGGGGATATATAGTGATATGGGTGTCCGTCCGTCCTTCCTTCCGTCCTTCCGTTACACTTCAGGGTACCCATCTCTTATCCGCGACTCCTCCTAAACCCCTTGCTGGATTTTCATGAAACTTACACACAATCTTTGTGACATAATGTAGATGTGCACCTACTATTTTAAAATTTGATCAGAATGATTTTTTGGGGTTTCTCATAGCAAAACATGGACTTAGCCATTCGACTACATGGGGGTACCAATCTCTTATCCGCAACTCCTCCTAAACCCCTTGATGGATTTTCATGAAACTTACACACAATCTTAGTGACATAATGTAGATGATGTGCACCTACTATTTTAAAATTTGATCAGAATGATTTTTGGGGTTTCCCATAGCAAACATGGACTTAGCCATTCGGCTACATGGGGGTGCCCATCTCTTATCCACAACTCCTAAACCCCTTGATGGATTTTCATGAAACTTACACACAATCTGTGTGACATAATGTAGATGCGCACCTAATATTTTAAAATTTGATCAGAATGATTTTATGGGTTTTGCATTGCAAAACATGGACTTAGCCATTCGACTACATGGGGGTACCCTTCTCTTATCCACAACTCCTCCTAAACCCCTTGATGGATTGTCATGAAACTTTTACACAATCTTTGTAACATAATATAGATGTGCACCTACTATTTGAAAGTTTGATCAGAATGATTTTGGGGTTTCTCTTATCTGCAACTCCTCCTAAACCCTTTGATGGATTTTCATGAAACTTACACACAATCTTTGTGACATAATGTAGATGTGCATCTCCTATTTTAACATTTTATCTGATTATTTTTTTGGGGGGGTAGGGGGTATTTATTTGTGAGCTGCGGCTCATAGTTTTTCTAGTTTTAGTTTCCATTCTAATATCCCTTTTCCAGAACGCATTCCTTATCTGTTTGCTTTCTTAGTCGTAAATTCGTCAGGTTCAGGTTATTATCACTTCGACGATATTTAAGGGGGTATTTTCACCATACGCCAAATTTTACTCTTGAATATTTGTAAATAGAAAACAGCAAGATATAAAAAAGTTTTTAATGTTTTTAGCATCAAAACAAGGCCAGTCTTTCAGTATAAAATTCTTTAGGTAGTTGAAGTTTGATTTTGACTGGTCATATGATCACCTGTAAGTCCCTCCTGAACACGACTACCCCCATATAATCTGTAGAAATCATCTTTTCTTGGCCAATTCCCCGTTTACCATTGACACACGACCATAATTCACAACTTTAACAGGTGAGATTTCTAATGATATACGACAACCCTATATTAAACTTGTTTGTCACTTTGAGGTAAAGTCCTGACTGAACACTAACTATAAGCATCTAATTTACCTCAAAACCTGCAACTAGAACCCCAAATCTATTTACCGATACTCAAAATCTCCATTTTGGGTTTAAATTTACGTATTGGTCAATTTATGGTTAAGCCCGGAATGACCATTGACCAATACGAAGTATATCATCGGAAGACCCAAAGAAAACGCAACAAACCGGTTGAAAAAACGTTTTATGTGATACAGGTAACAAAGGTGACCCATTCAATCTATTAAAATAGACAATTCTAATCGTTCAGCGTGACTACACGTGACTTTACTGCAGGTGATGTGAAATTGTGGAGAGTACATGTAACAGGTGTATTTTGCATAGTGTTCTTAAACGACTTTTATTACTATAAATTATTGTGTTTGATCAAGAATTTAGTTTGTCAACGAACCGATGATTACTTTGTTGATAAAGGGAAAACAAACAAATAAACAAAACCAACAACAGCATTGCAAATAAAGGCCCCGGTAATAACAAAACTACCGAACTTGAATGATAAATCTTATAGTCCAGAGAAAACGACTTTTTAAAAAATCTCCGCTTTCTTCAGCTACATGTACTTTAATAGAAAAGATTTATTTGAATACTACAAAAACTGAATAATTACTCTTATATTACAGTGTGGATTGTTGCTGGAAGTGTGACTGGTCTAATTGCATTTGTCACATCAACAGTAGGCTGCATTTGCTTCAGGTAATTTTTTTCAGTACTAGCAAACAAACGCGAAAGAAAAGTATCAGAGGCAACTTGAACACAACGACGAATTTATTTACATATAAGAAAATATATTGAAGACAGGTCTAACATAACTTTCGAGCAGCTGACTTTCAAAAACTAATTTAACGAGGCTAAAAAAAACTGATGAAGCAAAAGGATATAACACTGGACAATTTTTCAAACGAAGAATTTTCAACTGCTCAACTGCTCAACTTTTGCAAAATAGTCGTCAATAGGTAAGTTAAGCACACCACGTGGTTCCCACTGGATCAAATGACTAAGATAGAGCCTCGTTAGTGGAGAGCTGCTACTTACTAGAAAGCGTTTTAGTTTTTTTTTAAATTGCACAAACATTTCCTGTTGCTATCCATTGACAGTGAATTTAAAAAAAAGAATTATCACTGGATCTGACCTGCTAAGGTTAACGCTGTAAATATGACGACAGCCCAAACAAATACTTTAGGCAAACTGCCTGATTTTCAACAAAGAAAAACATGGGACACATCGTAAATATTTTGTACTTCCTTCAGATTTCCACCATAGCCAGTAATACCCCGCTATTATGCAGTTATTTTTTACCAGTCACAAAACGGGTAAGACAAATAAAGCATTCCTGTGTTTGGTCTATATATTTGAAAACAGCGTTCGCCATTCTTTAATGAATTTTTGGACCTTGACTTGATTTATACAGCTACTTACCATAAACATTTCACCAATTTTATTATACCCCCACTCGTAAGAGAAGGGGCTATATTGCAATCACCTTGTCCGTCTGTCCGTCCGTCCGTCCGGTTCAAATTATCTGCTTCTACTTGATGGATTGGTTTTAAATTTGGTACACAGCTTCAACTTGATGAGTTATACCATGCCTACTCTTTCCAGGTCAGTCCATCATCTACTTCTTGTTTTCTGAGCCGACTTAAACTTTTTTAGGGTAAAAAAATTGAAATGTGAAATTTTTCGTAACAGTTTTCTCGGCTTCTACTGGATGGATTGGTTTCAAATTTGGTACACAGCTTCAACATGATGAGTTATACCGTGCCTCCCCTTTCCAGATCAGTCCATCATCAACTTCCTGTTTTCCGAGCCGACTTAGACTTTTTAGGGTACAAAATTTAAAATGTGAAATTTTTCGTAACAGTTTTCTCGGCTTCTACTGGATGGATTGGTTTAAAATTTGGTACACAGCTTCAGCATGATTAGTTATGCCGTGCCTCTCCTTTCCAGGTCATTCCATCATCTTCTTCCTGTTTTCCAAGCTGACTTAGACTTTTTATGGGTCAAAAATTGACAATTTTTCGTAACAAATTTCTCAGCTTCTACAGAAGGGATTGATTTCAAATTTGGTATACAGCTTTAGCATGATGAGTTGTACCGTGCCTCCTCTTTCCAGGTCAGTCAGTCATCTACTTCCTTTTTTTCTGAATGGTCGACTGGGGGTATGCTTAGCACGACTTAGTGCAACCCCTTGTTTTTCATATATTCATTTATTTTCTTTGATATCTTCAGACAATGGATCTACAAACGGCGAGGAAACAGACAGCAGACTAATAACAGATACGATTCTCATAACGATCCTAGTAACTATCTTACTGTTGTGCCTACCATTGGATAAAAAGACAGACACAACTTAGATAAGATAAGGGAGCGACAATTAGATTTTGATCTCGATGGGGCTATGGAGATCATCCTGCTTTTTTATTTCGAAATCGGAAAAATCGGAGCCTTGATTATTTTATCTTTAAATTAACCAAATGTTTGTGTGTCTATTTTTGTTCTTATTTTTACTGTATGTTACTACTGAGGGCAACAAAGATTGATGATGCACGCCACAAATATGACAATATTGATGACATGATTTTGTATTAACATATGATGACATAATATAACATTGAAAATAACACTATTACTTAATTTGTATTTAAACCAAATTTATTACGTAACTTAAAAATTAATACACATTTATAAAATTGATAATATAAACCCGTAAACAAAATTTGGCTAATACTATAAACTGAAATGAAAATAAATGTTGGAAGACCACATTATTGATTAACATAAAATTTAAAGTTATTTCTTTTTAGCCGTTTTGTACAAAACTTAAACATAATAACAAAGTCTGAGAAATGAAATAAAAATACATTTCGTTTATCGAAATCACTATCAAAAGGTGGTCAAAAGCGGTGTAGATGGAAACTAATTTGAAAAAAACAACAGGAATACAAATGACAACAAAGTTCCAGACAATAAATTCCGCCACGCCTGACGCGCGTTTCGTCTATTCAAGACTCATCAGAGGCGCTCTACCAAAAATATTGAAAATGCCAAACACTTTATGAATATGAAGAGCATAGAACAGTATAACCAAAAATACCAAACTGGGGAACCAAATTATTACTGAGATATTCAACCTATGTCTGGGGTAGGAAGAACCTGAGGATTTAGACAATTTTGAAATTTAGACGGATAATTTTAAAGCTTTGATGTATTCTCCAACTCAAAAGTGTTGGTGCCGGAGCGGGCTAACCTCGGGGAATTTAAACTCCACCAGCAGTGCTAACCTTCACGTGTGTTCGAAATACAAATGACAACAAAGTTCCAGACAATAAATTCCGCCACGCCTGACGCGCGTTTCGTCTATTCAAGACTCATCAGAGGCGCTCTACCAAAAATATTGAAAATGCCAAACACTTTATGAATATGAAGAGCATAGAACAGTATAACCAAAAATACCAAACTGGGGAACCAAATTATTACTGAGATATTCAACCTATGTCTGGGGTAGGAAGAACCTGAGGATTTAGACAATTTTGAAATTTAGACGGATAATTTTAAAGCTTTGATGTATTCTCCAACTCAAAAGTGTTGGTGCCGGAGCGGGCTAACCTCGGGGAATTTAAACTCCACCAGCAGTGCTAACCTTCACGTGTGTTCGAAATACAAATGACAACAAAGTTCCAGACAATAAATTCCGCCACGCCTGACGCGCGTTTCGTCTATTCAAGACTCATCAGAGGCGCTCTACCAAAAATATTGAAAATGCCAAACACTTTATGAATATGAAGAGCATAGAACAGTATAACCAAAAATACCAAACTGGGGAACCAAATTATTACTGAGATATTCAACCTATGTCTGGGGTAGGAAGAACCTGAGGATTTAGACAATTTTGAAATTTAGACGGATAATTTTAAAGCTTTGATGTATTCTCCAACTCAAAAGTGTTGGTGCCGGAGCGGGCTAACCTCGGGGAATTTAAACTCCACCAGCAGTGCTAACCTTCACGTGTGTTCGAAATACAAATGACAACAAAGTTCCAGACAATAAATTCCGCCACGCCTGACGCGCGTTTCGTCTATTCAAGACTCATCAGAGGCGCTCTACCAAAAATATTGAAAATGCCAAACACTTTATGAATATGAAGAGCATAGAACAGTATAACCAAAAATACCAAACTGGGGAACCAAATTATTACTGAGATATTCAACCTATGTCTGGGGTAGGAAGAACCTGAGGATTTAGACAATTTTGAAATTTAGACGGATAATTTTAAAGCTTTGATGTATTCTCCAACTCAAAAGTGTTGGTGCCGGAGCGGGCTAACCTCGGGGAATTTAAACTCCACCAGCAGTGCTAACCTTCACGTGTGTTCGAAATACAAATGACAACAAAGTTCCAGACAATAAATTCCGCCACGCCTGACGCGCGTTTCGTCTATTCAAGACTCATCAGAGGCGCTCTACCAAAAATATTGAAAATGCCAAACACTTTATGAATATGAAGAGCATAGAACAGTATAACCAAAATGCGACTTAATAATTGTAAAACAAAACTACAACCAGCAAAAGAACGTGCTTAATCTAAATGATAAGGTAATATTGATAATAAATAACATTGGATTGCAAAATATGTAACATAGTTAATTTGAACAAAAACTCTTACGTAACATAAAGGGTCCTATGATACACATAAGCCATTTATTTTATAGTTAAGATCTCATGTCTTGATTTTTTGGCTATTTTCTAGTTGCCAGGTTCTTACCAATTTCTCATAAAATTGTATAAACTAGTTAAGACTTTTCTTTGATGGACTTAATGTATATTTTGTCTGTGCCTTGGAATTTCATTTTTTTTAGTTTTTTTTTAATGCTTAAGGACTTTAGTGTCATCAACAGTTGGGTTGGTAATTACAAGATTGCTACGCGTAGCCATGTGTCCCCCGCCGCCGCATAAAAGTTGTGTGGTATGTAAATTCAAGAGATATATTTTCTGAGAAACGATTGAAATTGATTGTCAAACTATGGGATGATCACCTACTAACAGTACCCTATCAGTGTGTAAAGTTCCAGCAACATCCGTTCAATAATGTCCGAGGAGTTGCACCCACAAAAATGTTTGACATTACAAAGTCCCATTTTTTGGACCGAAAATCACAAATTCGTTAATAACTATTTTTTTGGGGTATTATTAGAGAGTACCTTTTGCTCTATCAGCCTACAAAATTTCAGAACCCTGTGCACCTAGGTAACCCAGATATTGGATGTCCTATATTTTGACCTTTCTTCCCTGTTTCGCTGGGAAACGGTGGCCATTTTGAAAAATTAAAATATGGGATGATCACCTACTAATAGTACCCTATCAGTGTGTAAAGTTTCAGCAACATCCATTCAGAAATATCCAAGGAGTTGCACCCACAAAAACGTTTGACAAAGTCCCATTTTTCGGACTGAAAAATCACAAACTCGTAAATAACTCGAAAACCGTAAATATTGCCACAAATTTTTTTCGTATTATTATAGAGTACCTTTTGCTCTATCAGCCTATAAAATTTCAGAACCCTGTGCACCTAGGTAACCGAGTTATTGGATGTCCTATATTTTGACTTTTCTTCCCCGTTTCCATGGAAACGGCGGCCATTTTGTAAATTTTAAATATGGGATGATCATCTTCTAATTGTACCCTATCAGTGTGTAAAGTTTCAGCATTATCCGTTCAGTAGTGTCTGAGGAGTTGCACCCACAAAAAACGTGACGGACGGACGGACGGATGGAGACCATTACTAAGTCCCTCCGACGCGTTGCGGCGGGGGAAAAAAGTTGTTTATTAATTTGTATACCTAGGAGACAAAGTGTGGTAGTATGACATTTTCAGGGTTGGATATGAAAACGTTTTGAAAAAAATGGTTGAAAAGTTCTGCTTTGGTTGACTGGGCTTACTTTATCTATGTTTCTTTGACTTTGGATTTATATTATACATATTCCAAAACATACAAACATATACAAACACATATATACAAAGTGCACAAAATACAAATATTTAAAACAATGCAAAGTAGTCCTTAAAGTAATGAGATTTAAGCTGACATTTGAAAATTTCCAGTGGTTTAGACAGACGAAGACTATCGGGGAGTTCATTCCATAGTTTGGGACCAATTGTACTAAAGCTTCTATCTGAAAAATTTATTATCATTATTGAAATTTTTTATAGACTTTATTCAAAATTGTGTAATTCAAAGTTGTGTAAACGCCTGTATTTTCATTGAATTGCGCATGATGGATATCCTCGATGCTGGATTTGCCCCCCTCCTGTTTCACGTTTTGGGTTTGAGATCTTTTCCTTCATTTTGTTGGTTTTCGATCTTCCGATGTTTTGATTCAAAAGCTGCTGATGACATGTTACTTCTTAAAAAAATAATATATTAGCAGAAGCAAATTAACTGTTTTTAGCTTACATGACCCTTCGGGCCAGGTGAGCTATTATCATCGGTGTCCGTTGTCCGTCCCTCTTTAGTCGTCCGATAACTTTTCTTCAAAGATCTTCTCTAAAACTATTAAAGGGATTGATTTCAAACTTTGTACACTTGGTCTTTATGATGTTGCCAAGTTGTAAAATTTATGCACGCTGACCGACCAACATGGCCGCATTTACTAAAATAGAATAGGAGATCAAACCATAGTTTTTGGCTTATAGCTCGAAAAGTATAAGATTGAGAAAATCCGGAGCAACCTACCTCCTTCAGCATCAAAAGCTCTACAAACAAAATTGTAGGACGAATCTTTAAAGGAGTTATTTCCCCTTGATCGCTAAAACTGGCAATTTTCGCAGTTGCAATTTTCGCGGTTTTGTGAGCTATTGCCAGTATTGCCATCGCTTGGCGTCCGTCGTCTGTCCGTTCAACTTCTCAAAAATATTCTTCTCTGAAACCGCTTGGCAAAATTTTATGAAACTTTTGTAGTATGTCCTCTACAAAACTGTCGTTCGAAATTTTGATACGACAAAAAAAAACATGGACACCATGGCTAAAAATAAAACATAAGGGTAAATTGCAGTTTTTTTGCAAATTACTCAAAAACTGTAACAAATATCAAAATTCTGGCATAAGGTTAAAGTGATCAGCTCATCATGATATACATGCCCTGAAATTTTGAAGAAGATCCGACAATTGTTTTAGGAGTTATTGTCCTTTCTTGATTTGTTTGACAATTTTTGCGCTTTTTTAGACCAATATTTTGAAAACTATACGAGATATTTGAAAAATTTTTAATTTGCACATGGGTAAACACATAAAGATCTAAACATTATGTAATGGGGTCAAAGTTGTAAGACCTTTCTTGACTTAGAATGTTAAAATTGATCATTTCACAGAGTAGCAGTCTTTTGTAAAAATATATCCAGCTTATAAGTATCATTGAATACAAGATGAGCGATTCAGGCTCCTGGGTTGGACTTTATCATGAAAGCAGTAAGTGCTAGAGGAATAGTTAACATTTAAATTCATAACAGAATTGTTAAGCTCAGTCATTGAGATCTACAAAAATGATTTCAGCGTTAGAATTGTTAGATCAACATCTTTATCTGTTTTTTTTTCTATTAACTTTCACTGATTTTGAGAGTGATCCAGGCTCCTGTGAGCCCCTAGTTTATACCGCTTTCGTATATTTTGTATTTTGTACTTGATTGCTACTTCCATTTCGAACTTAAAGTGTGCTTTCTCCACTTTTCTGGCTAATAGGGATTCAGCTGTGTCATTTATTCCCACGTTTTGTTGACTTCTACAGTCCTTGTCCATCCCTTGAGTTCATAGTTTTTATACCCCCCGCTTGAAATGTGGTGGGTATATAGTGATACGGGTGTCCGTCCGTCCCTCCGACCGTCTTTCCGTTACACTTCAGGGTACCCATCTCTTATCCGCAACCTCTTAAACCTCTTGATGGATTTTCATGAAACTTTCACAAAATCTTTGTGACATAATGTAGATGTGCACCTCCTTTTTTAAAATTTTACCTAATTGATTTTTTGGGGGGGGTGTATTTATTTGTAAGCTGCCGCTCACAGTTTTTCAAGTTATTTCTAAATCTACACACAGATATTAAAACATGAGTGTAGAGTGTATTAATTGCTTCCCTGATGATTTATTTCCTGTCAATCTTAAAATTAACACATTACACAACACTTTAGGATGGATTTACCATGGAAGATAGTTTTATATCTGTTATTATTTCAAACAAAGAATTATTTTGTATCTACCTCTCAAGGTAAGAAGACTTGATTTGTTGCGGATTCTTAGTTGTTATTCCAGCTCCTTCCCTTGGTTATATAAAACCCTAAGATAACCATCAAACAACTGTTCAGACAAAGAACTATCGCCCTATACCATTACACTTAAAATGGGTTGAAAAGTTCTAAAGAGGAAGGTCATACGCACGATAATTTCTGTAATTCGATAAATAAAATTAATTACGGAAATATGGAAAAAAAATATTTTTGATGTTAATCATTTTGATTATCAACTTATGATGACTTATATACATACATCACTTGATTGCTAATCAATTTTTATTCGGTCGGTTTTAGTTTATTCATGACGTTCCCTTAGAAGGGCAATAGGGGTTGTTGAAAATTACTCGCCCCATGTGTCAGAAATGTTAGAAAGTAACACAATTGAGGCAAATGAATCGCCTTAATTTCAGTTTTGAAACTTCAATATGGGGTAATTTTCACAGTTTTCTTAACATGATAAAGCTCAAAATGTTAATTTGATGAATTATTATATTTACGTCAATTTTTGAAGGCCATTTAAGGGCATCAACACTTTATTGTCTAAAAATGACACGATCGAATTAATTAATTACTGTGAATTCATATATTTTTGTAAGTAAAATCCGTGGTTTCATTTCGTAGGAACTTGAATTTCGTGGTTTGTTCATGTTGCAAGAAGGAATCCATGAATAATTGAGAATATCGCCACGAAAAGCACGAAAATATGTTCCCCATGGTAAATAATTAACCATTTTGATTATTGTTCACAGTTTCAACGGTAAAAGGATTAGGTTCACCAGAACAGTAGAAAATCTCAGTATATGTACAGCTCAAACTGCATATCATCAGGTCAAATAAAGTGTAGTAGGACCCCTTATTATATCCACACAAGTTGAAGATAGCACTGTTTAGTCTGTATATTGATTTGCGTTCAAATTGTATTTTGAACAAGGACAAAAAATCCCTATTGTACCTTTCAACTGACCATGATTTTTGAGGCCACGTGCAAGGGTGTTTGTGATATTTACCTTAAATCGGCTTTACTCAAAAACGGAAAAAAGCAGAATTTAAAAATAATGGACTTAATCATAAAACACTTAATAAAAATAGATAAGACATCAATATATGTAGGCGCTGCTACGGTTTATTTTTGAATCTTATATTAAAAACGAAAGAATATGGAATATGTGCCAGATAGACACGATCCACAAATTGAAATGATTTTGATAAATGTACACCAGCAAAATTTCACTTTGCAGTCTTTGCTGTACACATACTGAAAAATCTCAATTTAAGCCATTTTGAGGTAATCGTATACATAAACCTTAAGCTAAGATAAGCAAAGAAACTTTATAGTATATACATTTAAATTAAGTGAACAATTTGATTTTTATGGGTTGGGCTAAGGTGAAATTTGATAAAAAAGAAATGACGGTGCTTTGAATTAAAATAAAAAGGCAGGATTCAAGTTTTGGCTGAAAAATTTTATGATGAATTAAAAAAAAATCTGATTTTTCCCGAAAATAGAAAGGCAGGATGCAAAAAAAAACCAACAACACATGGTTGCTTCCTTATACGGTAGGACGGGGTTCCAACAGTTCAGTGTTATAATAGCTCAATCCATAATGTTGCTGTTTAGATTTTTTTTTTATTTAAAAGACTTTAAAAACATGTGCAGGGTAATAAATGTAGTAAATAAATTAAAACAATTTTCCCACAATTGTTTTAAAAGGAAACATTACATTTTTATTTCCCTTTGTCCTCTAAGTCAATGCTTTTATGATAAAATTAGTTCGAATGAAAAGATCTATAAAAAGTTGAAAAGGGAAATTGAAACTACTGGGTCCCCGAGGGTAATCACAAGACTTGTCTGACACGATTTTATCAATAAATTTCTAATATTTTTTGTCATTGAAATTTCCAATTGTTAAATTCAAAATTGTTTAAAACACCAGGTTTCTTTTCTTGTAGTGCAGATGGTCGATATCCTCGGTGCTGGATTTGGCTTTCCTGTTCGAACTTTATGGTTTTGAGAAGTTTTCATTCAATATTTTTGGTTTTTGTCTTCCATTGATTCAAAGGCTGCTGATGAGAGGTTACTCCTTGAAATATCGATATACAGCATAACCAAATTAACCGTCTTATACCCGTTTTTGGTATTATATTGATATATTACTAAGATTTCTTTTAATGCTGTGGGAGACATATCCACGTGTAACTTGTCAATGTGGTCATTATTTTTATCATTGGCATAGCTGTTAGATTCCGTTGTATATTGTCCCGTGCGGGGCCCGGGTGGCGAATAGGCCCGCAGCAGAGCCTAGCTTGTCGTAAGAGGCGACTAAGGGTCTTGGGATTCTGACGTCAGGTCAGTGCTCAGCCCACAGAGCAACAAAGTGTGTACCCTAGGTGGCTGAATAGGGTGGCCCTCGTCCGCGGGGGTTGTCAGGTCTATAATACGGAAACACTGACCGCTGACCATAGTGGGCCAACGTGTGTGAAGAGTGCCACACTTCATGCACGTAAAAGACCCCTTTGTGGACCGCCAAGTAGTGCACCACATAGGCTAAATTTTCCGCCCCTACCCACTTCTCCCCTTTTCCTGTGGTTCTTCAAAATTTACAGTTCCTTTGTGTCCCACCCCACCCCCATATTTCATTTGTCATCATCATTTCATGTTCATTTTATCATCCTTTTCATGTTCATCGCCTGTGTTGCACGGGCGTTAAACACCAACTCACTCACTCACTCACCCGTTGTCGTATTGTTTTTATCCCCCACCTACGAAAGTAAAGGGACATAATGAGTTCGGGTCAGTTCGTCCGTCGCACAAGGTTTAACTTCTGGTTCAAGTTACTTTACCGTGAAGGAAGTATGATATGATCATGAAACTTTATACACATAAACTATTAAGTTAAACAACAGGGTATGAACAAACAAAAAAACTCATCATAAAATTGTACCTGTCTCATCAACTTAAAAGTTGAATTATAGATATAATTTACCTATGGTTGAATTGATCTTAGAAAAAATGGGATTACCTTTTTTATCATGAATGAAGTGTGATACCATAATGAAACTTTATACACATATACACAAGGATATGGATAAACAACAATTTTCATAAAATTGTACCTGCCTCATCAACTTCATGGTTGATTGATCACAGGAAAAGGGGGTATTATATGTACTAAGCTTTATCTCGGGTTTAATATTAAAAACGAAAGAATATGGAATATGTGCCAGAAAGACTCGATCCACATATTGAAATGATTTGATAAATGTACAACAGCAAAATTTCACTGCCTGTGAAGCGCTTTTCTGGATTAACCTTCATCAGACACACTAGGAGTAGAAAACTTGGTAAACCGGTAGAATATTAGATTTGATAAATCAAAAACAGAAGCCAAAAATATTACAACAATGACCAAACAGATAAATTTATCAAATTTAAAAGAAATAGCCAAACGTTGTCAAATTATGGAAATGTGAACTGTTTCTTTCCAACACATATTCCAGTTCTCGAACATATATAAGAGCATACAACTGAAGCACGGGGAAGCCAAACTCTGTAATAATGTTAAAAACGAAAGAATATGGAATATGTGCCAGAAAGACACGATCAACATATTGAAATGATTTTGATAAAGTTATTTTTCCATGAAAGAAGTATGATTACATCTTGAAACTTTATACCCATTTACATCAGGGTATAAGCAAACAAAAACCATCATGAAATTATACTCTTTGAATCAACCATATATGGTTTAATAATTGCGGGAAAATTTTAAAAAATGTTGTGAGATGGGCGTTATGTCTTTGGGACATATTATTTGTAAAAACATGAAATAAGGAAATAAGTTAAAAGAGAAATGTCATTATCAGTATAAGGAAAGGTTTGGTTTGAAAACACTATCCAAATCTTGGGTCGATGTTTACTTCCAGTAAAAGTCATTTCCGTCAATAATATACAAAAGTGGTATAAAAACGGTTGTATGCATGTTTCAAAGAGTAATAACCTCTTATCAGCAGAATTTTGAATCTATAGAAGGAAAAGTACTCAAACCAAAAACGTCCAAATCCAACACCAAGGATATCGAACCATGAGCAATACAAGAAAAGAAACCTAGAATTTTATACAATTTTAAATTCGACAATCGGAAATCTCAATACCATAGCTAGTAATAAAAAAGGTGTTGGCATGCATCATGATATGAGCATACAAAAACTATCATAAAACTGTACTCCTGCATTGAATCAATGCTTTATGGTTTGATCATATTCTAGTTGAAACATGAAATAAGGAAAAAAGTTTAAAGAGGAAGGACATAATCACTATCAAAGGATGGTTTGATTGAAAGATTGTCTAAATCATTGGTCGAAGTTTACTTCCAGTAAGAGTGATTTCCGTCACATAGTATGCCCTTATTTCATGTATTTCTCCGTTGTATTTTTGCTATATTAATACGTTATCTAATTATTTTTAGTACATTTTCATTCATATCCTTTTTCAATTACAGATCATATTTGTTAAGGGTTTAAAACCAGGAAGACATCATATTACACGTACAAACACTTGTGAACTTACACATGCAGGCAAGCTTGGGCCTTCCTTAACACGTACTTTAGACATCACATTTTCATTTTTTTAGAATTAGAGGTTAACATGGTAAACAATCACCCCAGTCAGACTTGCTTGTTTGTTTGTTTTTCTTAGAAAAGAAAAATAATATACCGGTAGTTTTATTGCCTTGGTTCATTTGTTTGTCTACCTTTATATTGTTTTGTCAGGTTAGCAATTAAGTAGCATTCTGTGCAAACCATGCCCTTGACTAGCTGCTTACAGATCCTATGCCCATAAAAACACGTTGAAAAAAAAACACAAGTTCTCGATCTTTTAACACTTTGTAAATATACAAAATAGAATTTCATGAATTCAAATAAACTTATTTCATTTAGAATGACCCACAAAATTCTGTAACACAATTATTATACATTTAAACAGTATTAAAAGACCTTTTAATATTGATAAAAATAACTTTCATATTCTTTATCCTAATGCAGACATATTTTTATATATTGAATTGGATATATGAAACGTAAAATAAAAAAAAAACAACCTGCCAAGTTTTACAAAAAACTTGGTTCATGATCTGGAATGAAATTATTCACCACCATTTTCACGACTCTCTTGTGTATACTAGTAAACCTGAAAGTAACGCACGTTTTTTGTGTGTTTTCCCTAGATTTCCAGGATGATGACACATACCTGACAAACCACACAACAACATTCCATGATATACCATCATTCTGTGTTTTGTTTGGGTCCCAGTTCAGCGAAGAAAGCCCGACAGATAACATTACACTGAATTATACATCAGGGGTGTTCTGGGTTGGTGCAAAGATAAAGTTCAGTAGAAACATCAACCCAAAAGGTAGGTTGGAAATGTTTCAGCTACATATCTGATAAAATTGCATATCATTTCTTTACATATCTTAGCGAGTATACTCAACTTCATGTTTGTGTTTTTTACTTTTATTTCCCATGTTACCACCAACGACCACTTAATCTTAATACTACTGGATCTTTAAACTGCAACAGAGTAGCGAGGTTTGGAGCAATATGCCTGGTTAAGCCCTTCATTTCTACAACACTATAAATCAAACGCCTCTCCCGAGTCAGAACTATTGCAAATTTAGAAATTCTGTTATTAGACAACAAATATTGAGTTTGTTTTTATTCTACCTCGAAAATAGGATTGCATTTTCTCTTTTTTAAAGGAATCACTAAAGAATGCAACAAAAGAGATCCTAACGGAGAGAGTTTAGATGTCTGCAGTTCTAAATGTCAAAGCTCCAACTTTATAGTACATAATGTATGTTTGTTGTTTTTATGTGTAACCGTTTTATAAAAAAATAAGGATTGAATACTAAAACTCGGTTTTAATTTCAAAATAAAGTTGATCGGTAAGGACAGTTTCTTAGTATGCGAATGACACCAAAGCGGAATGAAAAACCCTTATCAGCACCATTTGAATCAAAACATAGGAATGTCGAAAATAAAAAGTATTGAAAGAAAAGTACCAAAAACCCAGCACAGAGGATATCGACCAATAGGTTTGGCATAGACTTTTGAAAATTTGGTCAGATTTTCGCAATCTTCAGGATTTTGCAGTTAAAATATAAATACATTGTTTTGCTTTGTAATCTTCTTTTCGAAATAGGAATTATTTGAACATTAAGAATTGATATACAAAGATTTAGGAATTTCTTGATAATTATTTTTAATGGACTTAAACATTCAAAGCAGTCTTATGCCAATCCCATGCGAAAGACAGAACTTTTTCCTGTAAAAAAATTACTTTTAAGGGGGATTGCTCCTCTGTCCAAAAGTAATTAAAATGTATAAAATTGCATTTATTTGAAAGAATATGTTCACATGATCTAAATTAGCAAGAAAAAAATGTACCTGATGAGTTTTTATAGTCGTGACTTTAGGCTAAAGAGCCTCTACAGCGACATAACCTATAAAGGCAAAGACTCGCTATGTGCCATGGGTCGTCCAGCCCATGACACACCACCACCAGTGTTAGTTACTCCATAATATCCTTTGTTGTCGATGGATGCAAGGCCCGTCTTCCACCACGAGGAGGTACTGATCGGAATTTTGAAAGAAAAACAAGAGGTTCCCAGGTGCCTGAATCGCTCACCTGGTCTTGATGTCAACCCTATGAAGGCTTTTGTATAGCTAAATGAGCTGAATGCTTAAGCAAGAAAAGCCTTTCTCTATCTGCATTAGTTTTCATTCTAAATAAGCAAAAAAAAACACTATTATTTACCTTTAAAGGGGCTGTAACCCCTATAAGGGGTCATGTGACAACTTCAACCCTATGGAGACTTTTGTAGAGCTAAATGAGCTGAACATTTACGCAAGCAACAGCTTTTCTCTATCTGCAATAGTTTTCATTCTATAGGCCAAAAACATTATTTTTTGCCTTTAAGGGGCTGTAACTACTATAAGGGGTCATCTGACAACTTTGACCCTATGAAAACTTTTGTAGAGCTTAATGAGCTGAACATTTAAGCAAACAACAGCTGTTCTCTATCTGCAACAGTTTTCATTCTATAGGCCAAAAACACTATTTTTGCCTTGAAAGGACTGTAACCCCTATAAGGGGTCATCTGACAACTTAGACCCTATGGAGTCTTTTGTAGAGCTAAATGAGCTGATCATTTAAGCAAATAACAGCTTTTCTCTATCTGCAATAGTTTTCATTCTATAGGCCAAAAACACTATTTTTTTGCGTTTAAGGGGCTGTAACCCCTATAAGGGGTCCTCTGACAACGTCGACCCTATGGAGGCTTTTGTGGAGATAAATGAGCTGGACATTTAAGCAAGCAACAGCTTTTCTCTATCTGCAATCGTTTTCATTCTATAAGCCAAAAGCACTATTTTTTGCCTTTAAGGGGTTGTAACCCCTATTTGGGTCATCTGACAACTTAGACCCTATGGAGTCTTTTGTAGAGCTAAATGAGCTGACCATTTAAGCAAGCAACAGCTTTTCTCTATCTGCAATAGTTTTCATTCTATAGGTCAAAACACTATTTTTTGCCTTAAAGGGGCTGTAACCCCTATAAGGGGTCCTCTGACAACGTCGACCCTATGGGGGCTTTTGTGGAGCTAAATGAGCTGGACATTTAAGCAAGCAACAGCTTTTCTCTATCTGCAATAGTTTTCATTCTATAGGCCAAAAACAATATTTTTTGCCTTTAAGAGGCTGTGACCCCTATAAAGGGGTCATCTGACAACTTAAACCCTATGGAGTCTTTTGTAGAGCTAAATGAGCTGACCATTTAAGCAAGTAACAGCTTTTCTCTATCTGCAATAGTTTTCATTCTATAGGCCAAAAACATTATTTTTTGCCTTTTAGGGGCTGTAACCCCTATAAGGGGTCCTCTGACAACGTCGGCCCTATGGAGGTTTTTGTGGAGCTAAATGAGCTGGACATTTAAGCAAGCAACAGCTTTTCTCTATCTGCAATAGTTTTCATTCTATAGGTCAAAAACACTATTTTTTGCCTTTTAAAGGGCTGTAACCCCTATATGGGGTCATCTGACAACTTAGACCCTATGGAGTCTTTTGTAGAGCTAAATGAGCTGACCATTTAAGCAAGCAACAGCTTTTCTCTATCTGCAATAGTTTTCATTCTATAGGCTTAAAACACTATTTTTTTGCGTTTAAGGGGCTGTAACACCTATAAGGGATCCTCTGACAACTTCGACCCTATGGAGGCTTTTGTATAGCTAAATGAGCCGAATGTTTAAGCAAGAAACAGCTTTTCTCTAATTACATTAGTTTTCATTCTAAATAAGCAAAAACACTATTATTCACCTTTAAAGGGGCTGTAACCCCTGTAAGGGGTCATGTGACAACTTCAACCCTATGAAGATTTTTGTAGAGCTAAATCAGCTGAACATTTAAGCAAGCAACAGCTTTTCTCTATCTGCAATAGTTTTCATTCTATAGACCAAAAACATTATTTTTTGCCTTGAAGGGGCTGGAACCCCTATATGGGGTCATCTGACAACTTAGACTCTATGGAGTGTTTTGTAGAGCTAAATGAGCTGACCATTTAAGCAAGCAACAGCTTTTCTCTATCTGCAACAGTTTTCATTCTATAGGCCAAAAACACTATTTTTGCCTAACCCCTATAAGGGGTCATCTGACAACGTAGACCCTATGGAGTCTTTTGTAGAGCTAAATGAGCTGACCATTTAAGCAAGCAACAGCTTTTCTCTATCTGCAATAGTTTTCATTCTATAGGCCAAAACACTATTTTTTGTCTTTAAGGGGCTGTAACCCCTATAAGGGGTCCTCTGACAACGTCGACCCTATGAAGGCTTTTGTGGAGATAAATGAGCTGGACATTTAAGCAAGCAACAGCTTTTCTCTATCTGCAATAGTTTTCATTCTATAGGCCAAAAACAGTATTATTTACCTTCAAGGGGCTGTTACCCCTATAAGGGGTCATCTGACAACTTCGACTCAATGGAGACTTTTGAAGAGCTTAATGAGCTGAACATTTAAGCAAGCAACAGCTTTTCTCTATCTGCAATAGTTTTCATTCTATAGGCCAAAAACATGAAATAATGCTTTTTTTACCTTAAAATGGCCATAAACCCCAATAGGGGTCATCTGACAATTTCGACTCAATGGAGACTTTTGTAGAGCTTTTGATTCTGAAGAGCGTAAGAACTTTTTGATTTTTTCTATCTGTTATGGTTGCTGAGTTATAAGCCATTGATTTTACCGTGTGTTCTATTTTTAGTGACAACTTCGCGCATTTTATCGAATCATTTCAAAATGAGGATCGTTTGTTGCCAACATATCATATATCATTCCTGCAAAATTTCAGTTAAATTGGTTCAGTGGTTTCAGAGGAGAAGATTATTGAAATTGTTAACGGACGACGACGGACGACAGACGACAGACGACAGACGACGACGGACGCATAGTGATGGGATAAGCTCACATGGCCTTTGGCCAGGTGAGCTAAAAATGTAGGTTATTGTGCTCGTTTTCATGATATAAGTGTCTATGATTTTGGCGGGAAAAGGGATTTCTCTAGAGTTTTCATTGCTTTTGCATTGCTTCTAATTGACAACTTTCAACCTTCTTTAAAGTATGGCAGAGTAAATAAAATTTTATAAAAAAAAATGTCAACTGCATATTTAATGCACATATATTTGAATAAGAAATAAATAATAGGGGGTTCATGGGCAAACCGTTCAAAGCATTATAGATGGGCAAAACCCGAAAATCTGACACTGACATTCGAAATTCTACTCATTATCTTTATATTAAAAACAAGTGTGGACTCTAATGCATATTGCCTAGCAAGCCGCTATGGACACAAAAAGCAAAGGTCTGCTTTAGTAACATAAAAAAGACTTTATTATTTCTAGGTCCTGCTAAGGTTTATTGTTGAATTCTATATGTAGCCTTTGCTGTACACATACTATACAATCGATCTAAAATTAAGCCATGTCGATGAATCTAAGTCATGTAAGTGTTTATCCTAAACATTATTTGTTTTTAGATCCAGTATAAGCATTGTACTATCTCCTATTTAGTTTAAAATAACTGCATCAAAGTTTGGTTATGTTAGTGGAGGAAATAGGAAACTATTGCAGATAGAGAAAAGCTGTTGTTTGCTTAAACCTTCAGCTCATCGAGCTGTACAAAAGTCGCCATTGGATCAAAGATGTCACAGTCTGTTGTTCATATATACTTTTAAATCAGCTTAATGTTAAAGTTTAAAAAGGTTTCAATCTTCAAATTATTCTGAGAACAAAAGCTACCAACGGGATTCTGGGAATACAGAAGAAGAAAATCAAACATATATTTTGCGCCTAGAAATTTTTTATAATTTTCGTTTTATAATATTATTATTTTCAACATTTAGTTGCATTCCAAGCATGTGGAGATGTAAAAAAAATTGTACATTGTTATTTTAACTTTTTTCTAAGTGTGACCAAAAAGGAAACTGGACTCATCCTCTTTTGTATTTTTAGTCTTGGGCCAATGCAAGACGGCAAGCAGCGACTTATGGTCATGCTGAAGACTGTTGGCTGTTTTCCATTGTGATTTTTAAAATTCACGTTTCTTTCTGTTGGTTGTGTGGCGTACAATTATTCCACATCTAATTATCGTCTACTTTAATGGTTATCATTTGTCAGATCAGCCTATGATTTTGAAGTATATAATATTATATGAAATAAGTTTAAACCCAATTGTAGATCTCTATATGAACATTTGCAATGTACATGTATGCCTTTAAATTTTTTACGTCTAATAGCAATAAATTATATTATAACTCAAACAGGGCCAGATCCAGAATTTTTTAAAGGGGTTGGTCAACATAAATTCCGCTGTGGACGAAGGACGAAAAGGGGGTGGTTCTAGACGTAACTTGCGAAATTTTTGTCGGAAAGGAGGAAAATTCCAATCTCGGACCCCCCCCCCCCCCCGGATCCGCCACTGCTCAAATATTTTTGATTGTCACTTATTCAAAGATTGTCCCTCCCTTTATGATATAGACTAAAGCAAACTTATACACGAACGTTGCAATCCATGTTCCGCACACAGGGTCTTGGATTCTGGTCGTTTATTTTTATTTATATTGACTTTTAAGTCGCCCCCCCTACTCTATAATCCAAGCCCCTGTGGTTCTGCACAGTTAAAATTATTTTCTGACATGTTTGTAGTTGTGGCGACATTGGTCTCTGTGTGGTGAATCGACAAAATTATCAAGCATTGATAACATTTTCGAATGACAAATAAGTTTATTTTTCCGGATCCCGCAATAGCTTTGTGAAAAATAGATAAAATTATTTATCCTTATTAAAATGACCTAGATCAAGACAGACGAATGACCCAATGTGGCTATTTTGTCATTTTCTAAAAATCAATAAAATGCTTGAATTTTGTGTGTCTGATTGACCTATTTTGCATAAGCATTATTTCTGTCTGTGATAATAAACTTTATTCAATGAATTAACATTTTGCAGTCAAAAATTTATAAGAAAATACGCTTAAACATGTGCACAACCTGATAAAGTGACTACGCCATGTACGCTACATGATCTAGTCGAATCGCATTGTTGCTTTAAAACACCGCCACATAAAAGCATGAAAAACGAAGATGCTGTGTACAACTTTTTTGCAAGATTTAACTTATTTTTGGTGTCCGAATAGTATTTTTGTCCTTTAAACTTTATTCAATTAAGTAAATTTTCGCAATCCAAAATCAAATGTCCATTACGCTAAAGCTACGCAAGATATGCTACACTGACTAAAATATAATCCGAAGCGGAACACATAATCTACTGGTCGCGGCCATATTGTCTTGATGGAAATCCGAAGATTGAGAATCCGAATATAGCCCCCGAGTGAAAAGTGAAAGTATGTACATTGCAAAGAGCTTTTGTAAATATAGAAACGACGGAAACAAACGACCTAATTGAAGTATCGCTGCCTTTTTCTTTATAATAGGTAGTAAATATTTGAGATTCGATGATTGATGCTTTTCTGTGCAATAAATAACACTGACCTTGAAAAACCTAAAATAATTTTTTCGAGAAACTAATCAAGTCTCATAGTCTTTTACTTTACTTTTCAAAATAATGTTATTCGTTTTTAGTTTCAGTTAGAAGTATGTCAATGCTTAAACAATACCAACAAAACACCGGGCGCGTTTGACAAAATTTCTGCTTGTGTGCCCAGGGGAAATGGGATCTGTGGTTTATCCGACGAGTGTACAGTTTATGAAAGAGGTAATTTTAATAAATTTATTTGATATCAAACAAAATAATAACTATAAGATATTACAAAAACGCATACAACAATCAAATATAACATTGTTTTTATTTGGGTAGGTCGACTCAGAACGTTCTAATAAATCAAACGCTAGCGCAGCTTAAAAACGGAAACGATCTTGAAAAACAAATTCCACATTAATATTTCTATCATTTGTTTTGTTTTTCATTGCACTTTCTAATTTTTTACGACAATAACTGTCATAGAACGGTCGTTTTCAACTTGTTTATGTCCTGATGATGGCTGCAATATCGCCGACGGGACATTAAACAACTAACAATCAATCAAGCAATCACTTATAATTTTCTTTATAATAAAGCATTATAAAATGAATAGGTATATATTCTAATTTACTTTGATTTTTAATTTATAGTACATGTATTTTGATGCAAAACAATGAAAAAGAGACACAGTTATATGATGAATCGAGTGCCACCATATCCATGCCTAACGTCAAATTATTTTGTTGCATCAAATTAATACTTTTTCGTCAATATTTCATAAAAATTTAACCAACTTTTGGGGATCCATGCATGGTGAAGGAAAAATATAGAATGTGCCGTATACTGTCAATATAGAATATCAGGAATAAACTTGACAAATAATTCTTTTTATTTTTAAATTTGCCCGAGTTGTGTGGAGCGAATCTTGTATTGTTTAGAAGTCAATTGCCCGCTTTGTCATTATGGACAGTTCTCTAAAGGTCAAACATGCGCTTATTTAAACTACAACGACGTTTATTTTAATCTCATTTATGCACATTATGCATTATTTTTCGGAGTTCATTACATCGTTCTAATAATGATAATTATTTTTTTATAGTAAATTCTTCGTCAGATTTTTTCTGCGACTCCATACAGTTTTATAGTCACCCGATCACGAAGTTGACAACCTTCTTATATATTACCACACGATGCTCCACGCAATTAGAATTTATTTGCAGCAAAGGTAAACATTTTTCATTTTGTCAAAAGATGTTTTACGTTGGAAAAAGTAAGTACATGTTGATGCTGCTGTCATAGGGTGGTATAATCACTCTGAAGAACAGAAATTTATTAGTTGTTTTCCTGTAACGGTATCAAAACGGTTGATATTTTCCTCGAGATTTTTTCACACTAAATACTATTATTCCACATGCACAACTCAAATCACTATTGGCACAGCTGATAAAACGTAGCTTTTTCAAAAGCTATAAAAACGCAGGTACAAATATCTAGTGGTTTATTATACCCCACGCAACGTAATTGCGAAGGGTATCATGTTTTTGACTGGTCCGTCTGTCCGTCCGTCAGTCCGTCCGTCTGTCCGTGATCAAAATTTTCGTAATAGATATCTCAGCTATTATTAATCGTAGGCTTTTGATATTTAGTATGAAGCTTCAGGTAGGTGTCCCATATGGTGGGAATCGTTTTCAGGTCTGTCGATCATCTACTTCCTGTTTAAATATCCGATTTTGACTTTTCACTAAATTTTCAGGGTTAAAAATTTTCGTAACAGATTTATATACAAAGTTGCAAAGGGTATAATGTTTTTGACTGGTCCGTCTGTCCGTCCGTCCGTCCGTCCGTCCGTCCGTCAGTCCTTCCGTCTGTCCGTGATCAAAATTTTCGTAATATATATCTCAGCCATTTTTAATCGTAGGCTTTTAATATTTGGTATGAAGCTTCAGGTGGGGGTCCCATATAGTGGGGTACGTTTTCAGGTCTGTCGATCACCTACTTCCTGTTTAACGAGTTGACTTAGACTTTTTTCACTAAATTTTCAGGGTTAAAAATTTTCGAAACAAATTTCTCAGGAACTGTTAATTGCAGGTATTTTATATTTGGTATTTAGCTTCAAGTAGGTGTCCCATATGGCGGGAATCGTTTTCAGGTCTGTCAATCATCTACTTCCTGTTTAAATAGCCGACTTTGACTTTTTCACTAAATTTTCAGGGTTAAAAATTTTCGTAACAGATTTCTCAGGAACTCTTAATCGTAGGTATTTGATATTTGGTATTTAGCTTCAGGTAGGTGTCCCATATGGCGGGATTCGTTTTCAGGTCTGTCGATCATCTACTTCCTGTTTAAATAGCCAACTTCGATTTTTTTCACTAAATTTTTAGGTTTGAAAATTTTCGTAACAGATTTCTCAGCATCTATTAGCTTCTGGTAGGTGTCCCATATGGTGTGATTTTTTTAAGGTCTGTCGATTATCTACTTCCTGTTTTTCACGAGCCTACTTAGACTTTTTTCACTCAATTTTCAGGGTTAAAATTTTTTGTGACAGATTTTCAGCAACTATTAATCATAGACCTTTGATATTTTGTACGTGGCTTCAGAGAGGGATCCCTTATGGTGGGATAAATTTTCAGCTCTGTCACTCATTCATTTCCTGTTTAATGAGCCGGCTTGGAAAGACAACAACTAAGACTTTTTTATTCCTAACTCGAAATAGAAAATCTCTGTGGACGCGTGGGGTATGTGAGCGTGCTCACTAATGGCCCTGTCACACTATAACGTTTTAGCCAACGTGTGCCGAACGTTCGAATAATTTTCTAAAACGTTGGAACACTTTGGCAGTCGCCGTAAAAAGTTTCAAAAAATATCTCGGTGAACGACTACAGAGCGTCAGACTAACTACCTGCAACTCACGACAAACTTATTCAAAACTTATCTATAGCGTTTGTCTGGCGTACTTGACGTTTGCCTAGCGCATGTGTGACGACTGCAGAACGCATTCATAGCGTTAGTCTTACTTATATTTTTTTCTATCGGTGGGGAGACCTAAGATTTCTGTTCATTTCTTTAGTACTATTTCATAATAAGCCAAATAGATCAATTATCTGGCTTAAATGTATCGCTGAATTAATTGATAATTATAGAAATTTAGTTTCGTTATTTATAGTATAACTAACGAATGATTCCGAATATGAGGAAATATTCAACGAGTGACCGAACAACCCAATAATTCACGAGTGCGCCAGGCTCACGAGTGAATTATAAAGGTTGTTCGGTCACAAGTTGAATATTTCCCATATTCGGAATCTTGAGTTTGTTATACTATTTATTACATATATAAATGTTCAATTAGGGCTTTATTTATGGTTGAATTACGAACATTTTCTGTTGGACTATTTTCATGCAGGCGCAATGGTTTTCGACGTCACAGACGACGTTATAGGTAACGCCGAACAACAGTTAATTAAATGTTCCCGCGTTATTAGTTATTTCACTCAGTGAGATAAACGATTTCTGTTCACTCGGAAATCTCGATATTTCACTGCTATCTAGTATGTAATAATCAAAAATATTGGTTTTCAGCGTTCTGATAATATGAATGTATAATTATTCTAAAGCCGTTTTTTAACCAATAATGATGATTTTTGCACTCAGTCTAAAAGAATAAAATATAGTGTAGATTTTATATTTTGATATGTGAAAAATATACAGAGAGGAATGCATGCGCTTGTTAACAAACTCTCAAAATCTCAAATGAGTATATACATGAAAGAAATACCGGTCTGTAGATTTTGCCTAGCATCCTTTTTATAGCACTTGACTTATCCTAAATGATCGCAGACAGCATGACGGAGATGTCCTTTATAGAAAAAAAAACGCGTTTGCTTATTGAATATTTAAAATACACATTATTTCAAATGAGTATTGATGTTAGACTGTCGTTACTCGTTGTATTTGAGTATTTTTCTACCAAAAAATGTCCACCGAAAACACGACAGGTGTATTACAATTTGCAAAAATTACTTTCAATTCCAGACCATCTAAGTTATCTTTGTTATATTCAAGATTTTTTTGGCTTTTTTCATTATTTTTTGTATATATATTTTTTTTTTCAGGTTTGAATTAGTATTTGAAGCTTTTGAAATTGACTTTCCCACTTGTAATTCAATCTAACTTATAAAATTCTGGGGTTGATACGCCACTCGTTCGTTACAATGACGCTTTGTGCGTTATGTACACGTTTTAAACACGTTGAATAGGTTTCTTGGTCGTTAGACTGACGCTAGACGTGCGCTGCATTATCGCTAGACACGTTCGTTTCCATTTAGCCTAGCGTTCGTCAAACACATTTCAACGTGCGCACAACGACCACATAGCGTACATCAGCGTGTGTATAACGTCCTTCTAACTTATGCCTAGCGTTCGAATAATTTATTTCTAACACGTTGGCGACCGTCGGAAATTTAAAGCATGTTGAAAGATTTGCGACGCACTCGGCGATCACCAACGCACGCTGAAGTACGCTAACGTGTTTGTAGCGTGTTCATAACGTGTACAAAACTTACGCAACGCACACCAACGTGTTGAAAATATATTCTAAAACGTCGGCACACGTTGGCTAAAACGTTATAGTGTGACAGGGCCATAAGGTTCTTTCATTATACAAAGACTGAACTTATTGACAAAATATGTGCAGTTCGGTGGATGTCCTTTCTCTACACAAATCTCGGTTTAGGGATTTTATCCATCTCATCATTATCATCAGGAACTTAAGACATATCCAAATTAACAGTTTATACCTGCGTTTTGATATTTGTAATTTTAATCCACTAGGCGATAACCGCTGCTGGTTGGCCAGAGGTCCCCGAGAATAATCACAAGCCTGGTAGTCAGACTTTTCTGACACGATTTACCATAGAATTTCTAATATTTTTGGCGCTGAAATTTTCAATTCTTAAAATCAAAATTTTATAATAAGCAGCTATCTTTTCTTGTAATGCACATGGTCGATACCCTAAGGGCTGGATTTGGCTTCCTTGTTCGAACGTTTTGGTTTTGAGAACTTTTCGTTATCAACAGTTTTGGAATTTGACCTTTCAATGTTTTGATTTAAGTACTACTTTTTCTAAGAATCAGGCAGATACTATTTATAGGGCATCTTCGCTAGCCAAGGGTTACGATCCGCTATCTCTCATCTTCACCCTTGGCAGATCTAAAAGGTTTTTGTTGGTCATACATTCTCTCATCTGATTGGATGCAGTGAAAGTTGGCTGCAGCAAATCAAATTGCTCCAATTCCAATTTTTAACAATCTGTTAACAAATATGTGGGTTACAAAGGTAATAAATAATTATCATTTTTTTATTTTTGCAAAAAATATTAGCAGTTTTGATCAAATCTTACCAAAATTTCCTTTATTTTATCTTTAGATAAATGTTTGTCGTTAATGGAATGAAATATTTCCTATTTTTGCAACTATCTGGATGAAAATATTTTTTTTAACTTGGTATAGATATTGCTTCAAGGGAGATAATTAAAATGTTGAGATTACAAAAACTTTCTAGATCTGCCAAGGGTGAAGATGAGAGGTAGCGGATCGTAACCCTTGGCTAGCGAAGATGTTTATAGGGTGGCACATCGATAATAAATACACAAAAAAATTTCAACAGAATTAGGTAAAGCAACCCAAGTAAACTTTGTTTTGACCACTTATTTTTTCAGTCTATCTTGGGTTTAGGAGATATTACCAGTCTAAATTTATTTACATTGTATAGTGAAAAGTACGGGAAAATTTCCCGCCATATTTTTTCCTATATAACCAGTCAAAAAATATCTAGACACCAAATACATATTAAGATGTAAAAACTGCATTGGGTTTGTTTTTATGGTAAAATGAATTCATCTATACCCCAAAATCTGAAATTGGAAATTTTCGATGTGCCATCCCCTGCCTGATTCTTATGTGGAATAATACTTAAATGCTAGTGATGAGAGGTTACTCCTTGAAAAATCTATAGAGCATATCCAAATTAACAGTTTATACTCGCTTTTTGGTATTTGTAATAATAAAGGACACTGCGTATTCTATATAAAATTTGCTTCACATTTAGATTTTCATCTCGAAATATACACTCAAGGTAGACTTTCAACAAGGCTCTATGAGGAAATTGGTGACTTTAACTTTCCCTTTTTGCGTAGTAACATTCCGTCTGCTCCAGCTTATGACGTTAACACATCACTACTGATTAATTATTTCAGATCTTGCGGGACACCCAAATTGATAACAGGGGGACTGGTATGTTGCTCCTCGATTGTTGTCTTCATTCAAGAATTTTATGTGTATAGATTGTTTGTTCTGGTTAACGATGGTATTGTGGTTTTGCTGTTAAATGCTTTAGGAAGGGACGAAATATGTGTTGTTTTCAATAAACGTTTATTCTGACTCTACTTCCGCCCACGGCGACGTCATAACATAGCGACGTCGTCGGCCGTGGCAACTGTACAAAGTTATGAGCGTTGTGTTCCCGCGACAATTCTAACATTCTGGGGGCCGCGAAAAGTAAAATATTACTAAGAAAATTGATATACAAAATGAACGACAAAATTGAAATAATGAAACTAAAATGTGTCTGAATAAATTAATTAACTTCTAAATGAATCACTGGATGAAATAAGATGTCTCTGAATCGCGTTGTGTAAATTTTGAAAGAGGTATCTCTTGAACTGAATAAAATATAAATAAAAAAGACTTAAATCACTGTTATGCCATGATCATCTCATCTGGTCCACTGTCTGATCTTTTCAAGGGCCTTCACTCTAGATTGGCGTATGGGTTTATCATCATCAATTTTGAATGTGTATTTCAAATTTTTCATTAATAGTGATTTGATTCGGCCATTGATTTCGGTGCGTGAACCAATCGGGTCCGTCTTTCCAAAGTTTACTTTCGATAAAGCTCGATAAAACTAAATCCGCGGGTTGGTCTTCGGTTGGACAATGTCTCCATTCTGCGGTTCCAGTCAATTTTCGGATTTCGGTTATTATGTTTGCATTGAATCGCTTCACTTGTTTCGGTGATTTAATCCAGTGTAGAACTATAGAACTGTCGGACCAAAATACGGTATTTTTGAAGTCCAAAGTTGATTTGATGTGTACGGATAGTCTTGATCCTATCACTGCAGCCATCAGTTCTAAGTGTAACTTTCGATTTTGCCAATCAATGTTGATTCGGTTGCATTGCAAAGATAAGCAGAACATCCATAAGCGATCGGGCTGGCGGCTGTGAAGACATGTAGTGTGTAGTTTTCTGACGATGTTTGTTTGAAATATGGTCTCGGAATGACGACTTTCGTTGCTTCTTGTATATCATTTGCTATCTCATTTTATGTATGTCTTAGATTATCCGGTATCGGTTCATCCCATTCTAATCCACACTTCCATAACTCCTGTATAAATGCTTTTGCTCTGTTAGTCACTGGTGTTACTAGTCTCAGCGGGTCGTAGATTTAGGAGCTAAATCTTCAGATTTCTCGTTTTGTTGCTGTTACAGTAAGCTCTGATCTCGTTGAACGTGTTGGATACATTAAGTTGTCTGTTTTGCAGTCCCAAAGCATTCCAAGTATTTTCGTTTTGCTGTCCTTGTTCAATACTCCTTCTGATTCCACTAGTTTACGTAATAATACACAGTTCGACCATCAAGATCGGAGATTTCATCCAGTGTTGGCCATCATTGTCCTTGCGCTAGTAAAATATCTTAAAGCCTCGTCTTCGCCTCGGACGCTAGAAATAAAGTTGTCTACATAAAGGTCTCTTTCGAGGATTCTAGTGGTTTCACAGTTGTAAGTTTCCAGATGTTTGAGTAAAGAGGTGCTCAGTATGAATGGTGAGCACGTTCCTCCGAACAAAATACCCCGGTAGATTTGAACCTGTATGTCTGTAAATCACTGTTTGGATCAGATGGATCGCTAAGCCATAAGAAACGTGTGGCATCTCTGTCATGTTCTTTTAAACCAATCCGTAAGAAGGCTTTCTCTATATCCGTGGTTATTGCTATCGGAATGACTCGGAATCTCAGTAGTATTTTAGTCAAATCGTTTAGTTCGGGTGATGTATCCATTAATAATCATTCAGGCTGAAAGTGTTAGGTGACTGACGACAACTGCAGTCGTATACAATTTTCATGGTACTTGATTCCTTGAACACCTGATGGTGTGGTATGTAGTGTACTCTATAAGTTTGTTGCTCTGTATCGTTTACTTTCTCTATGAAGACACGGCGCTCTTGGTCTTCAATAATTTTCCCTACTTCTCAAGCATATCTGGTTGTTGTCTCAATCTACGGATAACGCTTTCAGTTTTTTTCTAAGCTACTGCATGCATTGTGGTTCTGTTTCCATGGCAATCCTGCTATGTATTTATTTTCTCTGAATTATATGGACTTTTCTTGGTAAGCTCTCAAGTATTCTTTATTTCCCGGCTCATCATCCTCCTTACTGCTGATTCCAATTGATTCCAAATTCCAGATCTCCTCGATATTTTGTTCATCAACATTGTTCGCTGCATTTGTTCGATTTGTCATCTCTCTATCTCCTCTTACTGGTCCTGAAAGTAAATAGCCAATCTTAGATCCCACCGCTGTTGGGCCTTCTCCTTGCATGGTTTGACCCTCCACAATATCCCAATAATAATCGGCGCCAATTAATAATGCGATTTCAAATGATTTTTCCTGTGTGATCGGTTGAGCTAGTTTCAATCCTCTGATATATGCATGTTCTCCATCTTAGAAATGTGATTATTAAGCGGCATTGCTATCCTCGGTATAATCAATACTTTGATTGAAATTTTATGTCTAAGTTCAGACTGTAGATATACAATTGCGCTATCTAGACTTCTCGTGTCTCTATCTCCGCCGCCAAAAGTTGATAAGTTCAATGTTGACTTCGGTTCTTTTCAGCTTAAGTTTATGTGCATGTTATTCTATTATGAAAGATCTCAGAGCTCCCTCGTCAAATAATATGTTACTGTCTACGAACGTATCAATAAATCGCACGGGTGCTACGACTGTCTTCAAAAGTATGCTAGATCTAGTGTCTGTAGAATAGAGTATGTTTGTATCTGTTATTGATCAGGTTTACTATAATAATAATAATAATCTCCTTTATTTAAATAGAATAGCATATTTAGTCCGAGGACTAGTTTACAATATGGTCCTGTGTTTATGTACATATTTACAACATAAAGAATAAGACACATCTAAAACAATACATAATAGAATAGAAAATACAATATTTCAGAGTAATAAAATACAATTATCTTATGTAGCATTCATAAAAAAGTTTTCTAGGTATGCCTTTTTGAAATTTTCTAATGTCGAACAATTTCTTAAATATTGTGGAAAATTGTTCCAAAGCAAACTCCCAGATATAACAAAAGATCTTTTAAAATATTCAGTTCTCACTCTTGGTACATATAGCAAGTTTGTTTCACTCTGTCTGGTAGTTCTTGTACTAATTTGATTGACAAATTTAAAAACATTCAAGTACTCAGGTGTTAATTGATGCAATACTTTAAATACAAGAATAACTTTTCTGAATATAAAATAATCAGTTATTGGCATCCATCGTAATTGATTGAATAGTACATCTGATGGTGTCATAGTATCTTGGACGTTTAAAATGATTCGTGTAGCTCTTTTTTGTAATTTAAGAATTTTATAAACATTGTTTACACACTTTGCGTTTGACCATATGGTACAACAATAATTGAAATGTGGAAAAATAACTGAGTTGTATACTTTAAGTAGAGCTTGAGAAGACATGAAACTTTTAAACCGCTTTAACACACCAATTTTCTTTGAAATTTTCTTAGCCAAAATGTCAATATGGTATGACCAAGATAGGTAACAATCTATATTTACTCCTAAAAGTTTTGAGTTTTCAACAGTTTCTAATACAATGTTATCAATGTTAATACTCATTTTTCTGCACTTTGATAGTCTCTGTTTGGTCCCAATGAGCATGCATTGAGTCTTTTTCAAATTCATTGTAAGTTTGTTACACTTCATCCAGTTGATTGAGTTGACAAGATCTTCTTTTAACTTTCTTTCAATCACATTTACACATTTGTCACTGACGTCTTGTGATGTATCGTCTGCATATATTGTTGCATGTGAATGAACTAAACATTTTGGATAATCGTTAACAAACAATATAAAAAAATAAGGGTCCAAGAATAGATCCCTGGGGAACACCTATTGTTATATTCTTTGGTTCAGATAAAATACCATTCAAACCAACATACTGTTTTCTACATGATAAATATGATTCAAACCATTTTAAACTATTTTCAGACACACCAAACATTTTTAACTTATGTAATAATACTGTATGATTGACTGTATCGAATGCTTTGCTCAGGTCAATAAATAAAACACCTGTAAGTTTTCCATCATCAATATTTTTCAACCATCTATCTATTAAACTATTCAGCACAGTTTCACATGAGTGCTTTGGTCTGAACCCAGACTGACAATTTGTTATTAACCTGTTAACAGTCAAATATTCATAGAAAACATTGAATACATGTCTCTCTATTATTTTACTTACAATAGGTAAAACTGACACTGGTCTAAAATTATTAACAACATGCTCATCGCCAGATTTGAAAATTGGAGTTACTCTTGCTACCTTCCAATCATTTTGAACTATACAGTTTTCTATAGAAAAATTTAAAATGTATGTTAAAATATTTGTTATAACATCAGATGTCATTTTAAGTAACTTAACTGAGATGTTATCTAAACCTGTGGCTTTTGCTGATGACATACTGTATATTTCCTTTTTAACAAAAACTTCTGACATTTTTGGAATAGAAAATGAATTTGATTGTATAAGCATCTCTAAATTAGGCAATGAGTCATCAAAATTTTTACCTAGATTGTGACCAATGTTACAAAAGTTACTGAGTTGAGTTCTGTTGTGGCTCATCAGTGCGGTTACTCTGGCTTCGGGTATTGCAATTTCCTGTACTTTCTTGTTTTGGTGTCTTAACATTGGTAGCGACAGGTTTGTTAGCGTGTGTACAAATACTTGCATGATGTCTTTTTTACAGTTCGTACATGTACGATTGGATTTGCATTCACTTAGTCTGTGCTTACCAAGGCAGTTGAAACATAGTTGTTCTCGTTTGACAATAACTACCCTGTCTGATACGTCCTTGAACTTGGTACAATTTATAGCTGAGTGCATGTCGTTGCAAAAATCGCATCGTTTCTCTGTGGACTGTGGAACATACCTGTTCTGATTTTGATGTGGTTTTGGTTTTGTTCCAGTTACGAAGGATGCAGTGGTAGCTATATTTGTCTGCATCGTGACCTTCCTCCATAATGTTGATTTCCTCTAATATGTCTCTCCTGAGGTCTTGTAAAATCCATGAATTCGCTCCGTGTACTCGTCGTAGGTTTCTTCTCATCTCGGATGGTAGTTTCTTCATTATGATCGGTATGAGTAGCTTGCCGCAAGTTTCTTGTGATTCGCCAAGTGCGTTTAGTCCTCTCACATGCGATTCAATTTGGTCGTAGAAAGTCTTCAAACTTCGAATTTCGTTTCTAGGTTGTAGTATTTTAATCAAAGCTTCAAGGTTTGTGCTAATAATTTTGTCACCTGTCCCGAACCTGTCTTTTAGTACATTTATCGATTCATCGTAATTCAAATTCGCGAGTGCAAATTCTGCGATGGATTGAAGGGCTTCAATTTCTAGCTGGGCTTTAAGGTAATTAAATTTCTGGACATTTGTAAGTGATGTGTTTAGATGTACGACTGACTCAAACAAGTCCCAGAAGGTTTGCCACCCATGCTCTGTTGTGTTCCGTGTAATTGGCTTGTGAAATGCATAGGTTGACTATCATACTGATGTACATATAGTGTAGGAGCAGACTGAGGCTGAGCGTATGATGGCGGTGCGGTGCGGACTAAATGTGTGATGGGTGTACGGAGTTAGCGTGCGATAATTGCGCTGACTGTGTGTGTGTTTGAACGGGGATTAACGACGGGGAGTCTGTGTTGAGAGATTGTGATTGTCTAGGTTCCTGGGTTGGACTTGGTTTGTCCGAAGGGTACAAATCTAGTACGAACTTACGAATGTTCTTGATTCTGGTCCATAACTTCGTTCTCTACATCTTGCGTCGCCGTTTATCCAAGAATCTTTTCACTTAACTGTTCAAGGAAAGTTTGTTTGTCAGCAACTTCTCAAAGTTTGTAATCTTCTTTTGTCAGTTGTGCATCTCTGGATTCCTCGATTATTCGTGAAAAGTTTAGTGATAACTCTTCTGTTGGTTTTCTGCACGGACTTCAAATGATCTAAATCTGCCATAACATCGCCGGCACCATAAATATTATGGTTTTGCTGTTAAAGACTTAACGAATGGAAGAACTATCTGTTGTTTTCAATGATTGTTTATTCTGACTTTGCTTCCGCCCATGGCGACGTCATAACATAGCGACGAGTTATGAGCGTTGTGTTCCTGCAACAATTCTAACAGATGGTTTGGCAAAAGATGAAGATGAAGATGTTCTATGTTTACGATCTATATTGTTTCTTAACCCCCATACAAGTGCAACCGGAAAGCATGATCCACGCCACCGCCACCGAGAATCGAACCTGTGCCGCCCCGGTGACAAACCATCTAGTCACCAAATGAGCTTAAGATTTAAACCTGTAGACGAGTCGATAACTTGCGGCTTTACACTGCCATCTACAACGAAGGTATTTAAACTGTCACGTAACACACCCCCCCCCCCCCTGCTCAAGAGTCGTCATACTTCAATGAATAACTCTTAACAACTCACAAGTTTCTACCCCCAGTGTTTTTTTTAATTTTTTTTTTATTTGGGCGCCAAATGTAACCGGAGAGCAATGTCCACACTACTGTCACCGGGGATCGAACCCCTGCCGCTCCGATTACCAGCCAGCTCGTTGCCAATTGAGCTAAAGATTTTTAAATAGTCCCGTTTCGCAAATGTCACCGCTTCCGATGGCGACCTTACAAAATACGGGAAAAGACGTTACTTTATTTGATAGGGAAAATAAAAGATAATTGAACTAAGAAATAAAGATTTTTTTCACATAATTCTCCTTTGCTGGAATTTACTTGCCTGAATTGAAAATTAACAACGCGACGGGTGTGTTGCAACTGACAGGAGAGCTTACCCTTCCGGAGCACCTGAGTTCACTCTCGATACGACTTGAGTTTGCGCTGTTGATTGCTATTTAGTTGGTTTTGCGTGTTTTATGTTGTCTTTTTCTTCGTGCTGTTCTCGTTTGTGATTACTTGATTTGTCTCTACCCATTGGGACGTTTGAAATTCGCCTTATTGGTACCCCTCTGCTTTTTAGCTCACCATAACCTGAAGGGTCTTGTGAGCTATTGCCATCACTTGGCGTCCGTCGTCCGTCCGTCCGTCCGTCTGTTAGCTTTTTCAAACGTTTACTCTCTGACATCAAAAGTACAATTGCAACCAAACTTGATACAGATGTTTATTGGTATATGTGCTACAAAACTATTGTTTGGATTTTTGATTCGAAAAAAAAACATGGCCGCCATGGCTAAAAAATAGAGCCTAGGGGTAGTTGCAGTTTTTTTTACAAATAACTCAAAAACGGTGACAGATATCAAAATTCTGGCATTTGGTCTAAGTGATCAGCATCTCAAGATCTACCTGCCCAGAAATTTTCAAGAAGATCAAACAACCGATTTAAGAGTAATTGCGCTTTTTTGGATTTTTTTTTCAAAATTTTCACTAATTTAGCCCTAAATACAAGATATTTAAAAAAAACAAATTGCATGTGATTGACCACATAAAGATCTACATTTCATGTAATAAGGTCAAAGCCGTAGAAACATTCTTTTTAGGAGTTATTGCCCTTAAAACGTCAAAATTTACAATTATTCATTACTTTTCCCCTGAATTTCAAACATTAACTTTTCTGACACCATAAGACCAACTGCATCTAAACTTGGCAAACTTGTTGAATAGCATGTATGCTACAATTCTGTTGTTCAAATTTTTGATTCGTCAAAAAACATGGCTGCAATGACTAAAAATAGAACATAGGGGTAAATTGTAGTTTTTATGCAGCATATTAAGATCTACCTGTCCTGTAATTTTGAAAAAGATCCGACCGCTGATGTGGGAATAATTGTCCTTTTTAGCTCACCTGACCCTTCGGGTCATATGAGCTATTGCCATCACTTGGCGTCCGTCGTCTGTCGTCCGTAAACTTTTTAAAACTTTAACTCTTCTGACACCATAAGTCCAAATGCAATCAAACTTGGTATGGTTGTTTATTAGCATTCGGTGCTTAGAACTGATGTGGGGATTTTTGATTCGTCGTAAAACATGGCCGCCGTGGCTGAAAATAGAACATAGGGGTAAATTGCAGTTTTTTTGCAAAGAACTCAAAAACAGATAGCAAAATTCTGGCTAGAAGAAAATGACCAGAACCTCAAGATCTACCTAGATAGAACAGGGGGTCAGACCATAGTTTTTAGCTTATATCTCAAAAAGTATAAGAGATAGAGAAAATCTGAAGCAACCTTCCTTCTTCAGCATCAAAAGCTCCGAAACTCTCCATTGAGTCAAAGTTGTGGGATGACTCCTTATAGGAGTTATTTCCTCTTAATTGTCAAAATTGACAATTTTCTTAGTTTTTGGACTTTATCTTGAAAACAGTAAGTGCTAGAAAAAAAGTTAGCATTGCAAATTTGTTAAGCTTATTGAGAGCTACAAAAATGTTTCAGGGTCAAAATTGTCAGATCAACCTTTTAAGAGTTATCTCCCTTTAACTGTTTTTTTTTTCTATAATTTTTTATTGATTTTTAAAAATCTTATTCTCTGAAACCACTGAAGGGATTGCTTTCAAACTTTGTACACTTGATCTTTATGATTTCTTCTATCAAGTTTTTGAAATTTATGCATGTCGACCAACCAAAAAGGCCACCTTTGCTAAAAATATAACAGGGGGTCAGACCATAGTTTTTAGCTTATATCTCAAAAATGGTAAGAGATAGAGAAAATCTAGGGCAACCTACTTTCTGCAGCATCAAAAGCTCTACGAAACTCTCCGCATTGAGTAAAAGTTGTGGGACGACTCCTTATAGGAGTTATTTCCCCTTAATTGTCAAAATTGACAATTTTCACAGTTTTTGAACTATATCTTAAAAACCGTAAAAGCTTGAGGAAAAGTTAGCATTGCAAAGTTGTTCAGCTAATTGAGATCTTCAAAAATGATTTCAGGGTCAAAACTGTCAGATCAACCTTTTTAGAGTTATCCACCTTTTAACTTGTTTGGTTTTTTTTTTCAAATGGAAAGCTTTGCAACTTTGTATTCTTTAACTAAAGAGTGTTTTCTATCCTAACTTGTTTCTTTAATGTTACTTAGCACGTACATGTAGACCATGTTGTACACTAGGTAAGAGGCTTTAGCATAAGAGATCAGTTGAGCGATTCAGGCTCCTGGGAGCCCATTGTTCTGGATTACTACATAGAAAATAATGAGATGTGGAATAAGTATACGCGACACAGCTCAAATAACAAGCGGTAATTCAGAAAAAAAACACAATGGAAAACCACAAACAGCCTTCGATGAGGCTAGTAGGTTCAAGGTTTACATTAAATGCAAATAATTCAAATCCAGTCCTGAAATAGAAAAAGATTAACCCCCTTCTTAAACAAGGAACTGCAAACATTAAAAAGACAAGGACAAACAAAAGCTTTGTCAAAGATTCATGGCTTTGGACAGGCATATATAGCATATGGCGGGGTTAAACTAGTTTTTTGGGGCCCAACCTCCCATATCAATAATATCAGACAAAGATTAAAAATTAACACTCAATACAAATCAAATCGATCAAAGTTTAACCTTATAGACAGATAACAACAAGAACAAATGCACGGTAAAGGAACTCTCCATAAAAAACTCGCTGTTATTTACAGCTTGCTGAGAATCGTTAATCGACTGATGAAAAAAAAAACAAACATATCGATTTTAAATCCGACATAACACTTCAAACAATTAATTGTTTGGTGGAGTATCATCACACAAAACCGACATACTTGATCGCTATGTCACAGACTCTTGGTATTTGTCAAGTAGCTTTTTCCTAAGTACTTTTCGACGTTAAGCGATTTTATACCCGAAAAGTAATTACTTCCGCTTTACCGTGAATATAAGACCTTTCATGTAGTGGACATGAGTACAAAATTTTTGTCGAATTTTTATTTGCAAGTATATGCCCCAAACTCTTCATATTTCGCATGTAGCTTCTTCGAATTCCTATATTATATACGATGTAAAGCGATTTTATGCCCGAAAAATTACTACTCCATGTTAAACATCAACTTAAGATCTCACCTTAAGATCTTTCATATAGTGGACATGTATGCAAAATGTCCGTTGCATTTTTCTTGGCAACTACAAGCACGGCCTTGTAGCTTCTCCTTGTAGTACTATACTTACAAACAAATTTTATGCCTATAACTCATCTAGTTCCTGTTACTTTGAAACTTTTCATATTTTATATAGTTGATCACAGGTTTCTGAGAAACTTTATCATGTACAATCTACACTTGCAATTTTGGTTAATGTTAATTTAACGTTAAAAATTAACGTTAAATTAGTGTTAAACGAGCTTCGATTGTTAATTTCATGTTAAAGTTTAACATTTGACGTCACATAATTCAACAGGAAAATTAACGTTAAAAAGTTTAACACTAAATTAGTGTTAATTTTTAACACTAAATTAACGTTAAAAATTTTAACGTTAAGCTAACGTTAACTTAATGTTAAATTAGTGTTACATTAACGTTAAATTAATGTTAATCGAGCTTAACGTTAATTTAACGTTAAGACAAATTGCCTGTGTACACCATGTTGCAAGTCGACATAAATGAGTCACTTTGGCACTACCCATCGTCTTGTGGTGTTCTGCAGTGTTGCTGTTTTCTAGGCAACATGTTAAAGCCTCTTTATATTTGGCCTGTAGTATCTCCTATAGTACTTTATGCCCGTAGCTCATCTACCTCATGTTCATCAAATATTTTAAGAGGCAGGCGACATACGTCTTCCATGGAAGATCGCCATTCTAGTTTCATATATTCCATTGACAGAGCATTGACATAAAACCAAGGGCTAGGTTTTCGAAGATATCTTAACAGTTTAGACTTTATAACACAATACAATTGAAATTGACAAATCGATATCACAATTGTAAAACATCTTTGTAAACCTTTCCTTTTACTATCAAAAATTGAAGTAACAGGTAATATTTCAATACGATACTTATGGAAGAATATTGTACGAGATTTTTTACTTAATTCTTGTATCGATTATTTTGTTTAAGTATTTTTTTTTGTTATCAAACTGTTTTGTTAACACCACTGAAGATCCTGTCACATCTTACTAATTGTAAAATTAAAAGTCAGTAAGATGGACGTAGCGGTATATCGCCACCCATGAAAAAGAAAATTTACAATTGGGAATGAAAAAAATATCACGTTAATCATATACTTTAGTTTGCATTTTTCTATAACACAATACTGAAATCTAAATCTAAAAAATAGATATATATTACCAGTAACGGTAGATTTATTGACATTTTCCTGTAAGTTTTTACAACACGTACAAATGGGAGAATGGAAAAAAAGGACAAAGAAGACAACAGTATCGTAATTCGTCTATTCGATAGATCTCGATGACTTGTTTGAAAATGATTAAGGATAAACTGGTCTCTCTTAAAAAAACCTAATGGTAGAGAAAAATGAGAATGAATAACCCGAGGTCTCATTAACTCAGTGACATAATTATTTCAAATATCTATCTATTTGACCTGAACTAAAGGCTGGTGACATAGAGAACACAAAAAAACAGAATAAGGGTCTTGGGATTCGGTCGACTGGTTGGTGATCAGCCAACAGAGTGACCAAGGTGACTGAAAAAGGTGGTTCTAATCTGCAGAAGTTGTAAGGTCATAATACAGAAAGCCTGACAACTGACCACAGTGGGTCAACGTGTGTGAAGAGTGACAGGTTTCATGCCCGTAAAAGATCCCTTTGTGAACCACCAAGTAGTACACCATATTTTTTCGCCCCTATCCACTTTTTCCTATTTTCAGTAGTCTTCAAAAGTACTGCTCCTTTGTTTCCACCCTATCCTATAATTTCTCATTATCGTTTTATGTTCATTTATCATATATACCTCACTCACTCGTTCACTCACTCACTCACTAACCCACTCACTCACAAATTGAATTGTTAATACCCACCCAGGACACAGCACTCTAAACCTAGACCCATGTTTGTTATGCGAAAAGGACTAATGTGCGATCACAAAACAGAAAGAAAATGAACTCAAATTATGATTTGCACGGATGATTAGTCGCAGTTTTTATGTCCCGCGACAACATGTCAGGGGGGATTCAGTTTTACTCATGTCCGTCCGTATGTCCTTCCGTACGTACAAACCATAAATGGGAACGATTTGAAACTTGGTAGGATGGTTCAATATGACTCACTGTACGTCCTAAGCAACTTTCATGTCTGTCGGACATTTACTACCTGTTTTGACTAGGCCGATATGAAAATCAGATTGAAAATTTTCGTCAAGTTTTTCTCAGAAACCATACATGAGAATAATTTGAAACTTGGTAGAATTGTTAAGTATGGCAAACTATATGTCCTAAGCGACTTTCAGGTCTGTCGGACATCTACTTCCTGTTTGGTACTAGGCCGATATGAAAATCTATGAATATCAACTTGAAAATTTCCGTCAAGCTTTTCTCAGAAACTGTACGAGGGAATGATTTGAAACTTGGTAAGATGGTTCAGTATGACAAACCGTACGACCTTTGCGACTTTAGAAGGTATTTTTTTCTGTGTATTTCATTCAGTTGGAAAAAAAATGCGAAATTAATAGGTTCTATGTCTTTAAGGTCTATCAATGTACCAAAATGAAAAAAAATAATCCTTAGTAGAATTCTGATAATCCAGAGACACCTTTATACGTACTATTCTGACTGGCATTAAATTCAAGTGTAAACAAATATTAAATTTGTTACATATGTTGTCAGAACCAGATTGTTTGTGTAGCATCTGAAATGAACATATTGCTAAGAGTTGGTCGCATCTAGTGAAAACATTCTTTAATTGTACTATATGATAAAATTGTATATACATATATATTTATTGTAGTAAAGTTCGGAGAAAAAAATTGTAGTTTTCACAATTATTTCGTGGAAAATAACATGAGCAGTCGTCAAAATTTGTAGTCGAATTTGACATAAGAAAGTTATTCATTTATTTATTTTTTTCGTTTTAATAGGTTTAACTATAAAAAGAAACGCTACATGGAACGAAGCACACCAGTACTGCATTAACGATACAAGAGAAACAAGTTCACTCCTAAAGGAAAGTGATATAGGGAACGTGACGCAATATGTGGTTGGACACAAGTATTGGGTTGCTTCTTTTCGCCGCCAAGCTAACGTGTGGGGAAAAGGTATAAAGCAGTAGCTACTGGAACAGCATCAAATCATAGCTTGATTTGCTGTTTAAACCGGAATTTCGACTTTCATTAAATACAAGAGAAAACTGTACTTTTGACTCTATACACGCAAAAAAAAACCATTTTAGTAAGAAATCTTATAATCTCATTTTAGAATGTTGACAAAAATAAATTCAAGATTGCAAGGTTGAGGAAACAAAACAACTTTTTTTTATATTTTGTAAATAACATTTTAAGACAAGATTACAAAAAAAAAATATTTCAATACCTTTTAAACAAAAGAATAATATGTGGAATTTTATTAAAAGAATACAGACAGTTCGTTTAAGGAACTGTCTGTATTCTTTTAATAAAATTCATAATAAACGCCAAAATCAAACATGGGTCTATAAGTTTAAATTGTTTTAGCATAACTTAAGTTTACTTATGTATTAATTACATAAGTAAACTTAAGTTATGCTAAAACAATTTAAACTTATAGACCCATGTTTGATTTTGGCGTTTATTTATGAATGTAACTGTGACAAAAAGGCGAAAACTCTAGTCCTGGACAATTAAAAAAAAAAACAACCTTCTAGGTGCCACTGTTATTCTTTGTTTTAATCACCACCGCATGAATCAGTCTTTACACCTTTTCTAACATTGAGTCATTTTCCTTTGCTAACATACCAAGATTTAACACTACGTCAGTGGGTAACACTTTTCCTTGTTGTTGTGAGCTTTCATTTTACGGTAATTAAGACGACTTTAATTTTCAAATTATAGTTTTTTTTCTAACATGGAAAGAAACTTATAAATGCCTTTTATATCAACATTTAAATAAGCATAATCATGACATTCAGTACATAAAGGTTCAACCCATTGAAATCAATAAAAGAGATTCCAATTTAAGTAAACGCCAGCAAGGCAAGACGACTTGCAGAACTGGAGTGGATTAAAAAACTCCAAACGGCTTACCCTCTGGGTCTTAACGATAACATCATGGGACAAGGTAACATATCCAGATCTTCAAACTTTAATTTCATGAATTTAACGGTTCCTCGTAAACGGAACAAGCGGTCGCATGGTAGGCGAATAAATCGTAATACTAGAATACAACATCGTTCAAACATTACCATTACTGATCTTGTTAAAATATTTAAAAGCAACGGAAGACGTCAATTACTTTGTAAATACAAATGACAACAAAGTTCCAGACAATAAATTTTGCTACGCCTGACGCGCGTTTCGTCTATTCAAGACTCATCAGAGGCGCTCTACCAAAAAATATAAAAAAATGCCAAACACTATATACTTATGAAGAGAATAAAACAATAAAACCTAAAATACCAAACTGGGAACCCAAATTATTACTAAGATAATCAACCTATGTCTGAGTAGGACGAATCTTAGGGTTTAGACAATTTTGAAATTTAGACGGATAATTTAAAGCTTTGATGTTTTCTCCAACTCAAAAGTGTTGGTGCCGGAGCGGGCTAACCTCGGGGAATTAAAACTCCACCAGCAGTGCTAACCTTCACGTGTGTTCGAAATACAAATGACAACAAAGTTCCAGACAATAAATTTTGCTACTGTGTTCTATACCTATTTCTAAACTAAACAATATTAAACTGGACTGTGAAACAATATCTCACGCCAGTCCCTTATATGAAGGTGCACTTATCATAAGTGCATTCTGTTATTTTAAACTGTTTCCAAAAATAGATAGTCCTCTAGACCACATTCGACATTTTATCAAATTAACATATATTAATAGAGGACTTGATTTTATAAACATATCTAGCATATTTGTGGATCCAAAAATCAAAGATCTCATTCCACCTTATTTTTCTAATACTGAACCTCCTATTGTATCTTATAAATATAAAACCTACCCGAAACATTATTTTTAATTATACGTCAACCACTACTGATGAAGAACTGGGTACAAATATTCCTTTGTCATGCAACTGAAGTAATTCTGATTTTAAATATGTTCCTTGTGACCATGTTGTTACCGGTGACCTTACCATCGTCAAGGACCCAGAGGTAATAAATTTTCTGAAAAAGGGCCCAAAATTTAGACCCCCCTCAAAGATCAATTGGAATTCTTGCTTCGATTGTATCAAAACTGCACTTCTCTCTTTCTGTAAATCTTGGATCAAGAGAGAAGAAGCAGATACTAAATCTCTTGACAATTTTATAAATAACTTCATGTCAATTGATAAACTCAGCATAAATCATTTTCAAAACTCCTTTGTAGAATTTCGGCCAAATACATATCTAAAAAGAATTAAGACAAAAATGCGTTCACTTGGTTCACAATACGTTTTCGTTCCTGCAGACAAAGCTGCCAATAATGTCGTTATTGTATGACGAAAATATTACCTTGAAGTGCTGATGCAAGAAATTAAAAGCTCCAACACTTTTATTCGCGCACAATCTACAGAATGTAGTATTATTGAGGACCATATTTTAAATACCACATCACTACGAGTCGCTCCTACATACAATAAACTACCTACAATGTACTGGATCCCTAAATTACACAAAAATCCTTATAAATCTTGTTTCATATCTGCTTCAAGTAAGTGTTCTCTCACTAATATCTCTAAAGTCTTATCACTTGCTTTGACTACTATGAAAGAATTTATTATTCGATACTGCGAAAAGGTATTTGAAAACAGTGGTATAAATCATTTTTGGAGTGTGAAAAATTCGCTCGATGTTTTAGACAAACTTCGCGCTTTTGAAGGTACTTACCATACAGTTGATAGCTACGATTTTTTAACTTTGTTCACTAACCTTCCTCACTGTCTTATTAAAAAACAATTTGAATATCTGGTTAAATGGTTTTTCGATAAATCTAAAAGTGACTATACCTGCTCTAAAGTTTCTAAATTATTTAATAAATCGTTTTTTAGCAACGAGACTCATAAAGGTTACGTCCATTGGACTGATGCAGAAATGATAACTGCTCTAAATTATCTTTTGGACAACATTTATATTCGTTTAGGGAGAACAATTTATCGCCAAGTCATTGGTATTCCTATGGGAACTAATTGTGCCCCACTTATTGCTGACCTTTTCTTGTATTGTTATGAATCCCAATTTATGGCAAAACTTCAAAAAGACCCCAACAGACAACATCTCATTGAAACTTTTAATTATACATACAGATATTTAGACGACATTCTTTCACTAAACAATCCCACATTTTCTAATTCTATTACGGAAATTTATCCCAAGGAATTAACTTTGAATAAATCTAACCTTACTGGCGATAGATGCCAATTTTTAGATCTAGATTTAAGTATAATCAATGGAAAATTACACACTAAAATATATGATAAACGGGATGACTTTTCATTTCCTATTGTGAATTTTCCTTTTCTAGAGGGAGATGTACCACTTGCTCCGTCTTACGGAGTATATATTTCACAGTTGGTAAGATATGCTCGGATCTGCAGTGGTGTGTCTGATTTTAATGATAAAAACCGGTGTTTTACAAAAAAATTACTAAAACAAGGATATCGTTACCACAAATTAGTGAAGTCGTTTACTAAGTTTTATCATAAATATCTATACCTTATTGGAAAATTTAACTGTACACGACGACTTTTGATTGTAAAGGGAATATCCCATCCAGATTTCTACGGTAATGTTGTTATATAGAGCAACAATCCATTGGGAATGCAAAATTGGTTTAAAACTTTATTAAATAAAGGTAATGAAATTGATATTTTAGTAAAATCTTTGAATTTAGTCTTCTTTGGTAAAAATATTGATAATTTGATACTTACTTTAAAATGTTAATTGCCTTTTTATATTTATGTCATTTTTGAGCATTACAGCGGTAGAGTGTGTCGGTTTTGTGTGATGATGCATCATCAAATCATAAGTGTTTGACGTGTTGTGTCGGATTTAAAATCGACATACTTGATTTTTTTACATCAGTCGATGGATGCTTCTTAGCTAGCTGTCAGTAACTTCGAGTGTTCTCAAGAGAGTATCTTTACGTCCCGTTAATTACTTTTTGTCCTTTTGTCTCAGATACTCTCTTGTTGAATTGAACTTCTATCGATTTGATTTTTACTGTGTGTTAGTTTGTGCTTTGTTATTGATTATCATTAGGGAGAAGGTTGGCGCCAAAAAACTAGTTTAACCCACCACTTCTTTGGAAGTGCCTGTACCAAGTCAGGACCATTGCGATCTTTAATTCTTCTGGTTTTTTGTTTCTCTCAAATAAAAATTACAACCAAGTTCCAGACAAAAGCTTTTGTATTTTTTTCATATGCTACATGTCCTATTATGTTCGACTTATAAAACATAATTCCAAGAAAATTTTACAGTGTCACACTATTCTATGTACCTATATATATTATGGACATGAAGATCGCAATGGAAGAGGGAGGTTTGGCGCCATAAAACCTGGTTTAACCCCGCCACATTTTAATGTGCCTGTCCTAAGCCAGGAATCTTTATCAAAGCTTATGTTTGTATTTAGTCGAATTTATGTTAATTGTTTTTTTTTTTGGTCAAGAAGAAGGTCTTTCAATGCACTTTGGGATTGGGCTTGAATCATATGTATTTTATTTTCAATCCGGGGTCCAATTGAAAAACAGCGAGCAGCGACCGCTGGTCATATTGAAGGCTGCTGGCTGTTTTCCATTGTGGATATTTAAAATATACGTTTATAATGTAGGTTGTGTCGCGTACACTTATTCATCTCATTTTCTTCTATTACCTTCCTCACCGAAAGCCATGTGAGCTTATACCACCACTATGCGTTCGTCGTCCGTCGTCGCCTGTTCAATTTAAAAAATCTTATTCTCTGAAACTACTGAGCCAATTGACTGAAACTTTGTAGGAATGATTAATGACATGTTGGCTACAAACGATCCTCATTTCAAATTTATCGGAAAAAAAACATGACCGCCGTTGCTAAAAATAGAACAGGGGGGTAAAACAGCAGGATTTTTTTTCAAATAACTCAAAAAACGGTTACAGATATCTAATTTCTGGCTAGGGTAAATGTGATAAGCATGTCAAGATCTACCTACTCCCAAATATTTAAGAAATTCCAACAAACCGTGAGGGAGTTATTTCCCCTTTTTAATCTGCTTTTTGCACTTATTTTGTCTTATATTTCAAGAACTATATAAGATATTGAAATAATTTCAATTGCATGTTGTTCAGCTAATTAAGTTCTACAAAATTGTCGAAATTATCAGATGACCCCTTATAGGAGTTACGGCCCATTAAACGCCAAAAATAAGCGTTAGTAGAAGAAGTTTTGCTTGCTTAAATGTTTAGCTAATTGAGCTCTTCAAAAGTCTCCATAGGGTTGAAGGCAGATGACCCCTTTTAGGGGTTACGACCCCTAAATTAGCATTTTATCATGTGTTTTGAGATAGAGAAAAGCTGGTGCTTGCTTAAATGTTCAGCTAATTGAGATCTACAACATTGTCTATTAGGCCTTAATTATCAGATGACCCTTATAGGAGTTATGGCCCGTTAAATGACAAAAATTAGATTGTACGTTATATTTAGATTGTGTTTCATAGAAGATTGTGCCGCCAATTTGCTCGCTTAAATGCTTAGCTTAATAGAGCTTTCCAATGGTTTCATTGTCATGATGGGATGTTGGCAAAATAAAATATTGTTACATTAGGTCATTGAAACCAGGTGAGCGATTCAGGCTCCTGGGAGCCTCTTGTTTCAGATTGTTTTTATCCTGACACAGCTGTCTCCATCGCCGACTATTAGACCTAGGTTGTCAAAAATACGTCTCATGCGGTCCCTAAAAGAGTTTTTCTTTTATATCAGTCACTGGTGGAAAAATTCAAAATTATGTTAGACGAAATGATTCATGATTGTTTTGGTTTGTGTTTGGTTGGTTATCAAACTGAAACGATCACCTCAATATCCCTATTATATCTCACAACTGTGTTGTGTTTTGTGTAACTAATAGACACTAGGATGGCAATGGAAGAGTGAGGTTCGGCACCATAAAACCTAGTTTAACCCTTAGTCTCTTTAGAAATGCCTGTATCATTTTCATTGCAATCACCAATATCTGTACTATGTTTTTTCTCTCGGACATAAGTTTTGTTATTACCCTTAAATATTATTGTGTATTTTTACGACTGTAATGATTATACTTTTGTATAAAATATGTGTAAAGATATGTGAATAGGGTATTTTTTTTAACCTTGCAGCAATTTCTTTGAAATTCATAGAAACTGTCACTAGTGGCTTCAATAATGTCAGAACTGGCCATTTAAGATAAAATTTTATTGAATTTGTTTTGACGTAAAACTGTTCAGCCTTGTCAAGATTTTCAGTCAATGTTCAGACAAAGTGCCTTTCAGTCAATTCAGACTCGTTTAGATGATAATGTCTGAACAAGTCTGAATTGACTGCAAAGCTTCTAGTAGTATGAAAATAACTGAATATCTTGACAAGTCTTAACAAGTTTTTTTTATTCAGATATGTCAAGATTATGTTAATCTTAAATGGTCATTCAGACAAATATTAACGTTATAGTGTGTATATAATAACCTTTTATATTGTCCATCTTTCAGCTTTCTCTTTATCAAAATCTTGAGCAGATGATACAATAACTAAATGTGGAAAATATGTTATTGGATCAACATTTTAAAGTCGTTATATTTTTTATCTGCAACGAACAGATGATTTAGTTTGTAATCAAGATTGATCAAGAAATTCGTGAGATTTTATTCATATATGTAAACACGACAAGCTGTCGAAAATGCAATAATAATAACTATGGGTCTAGTTACATCGTTCATTTGAATCCCCTTTTTAGGTACCAAAGGAGAGACTGTCTGTGTAGCTGCAAACATAACTGATGGAAAACTGGAGCTTATATCCAGGTTTTGTAGCGATAAATACAGAGCTATTTGTTCATCTGGAGAGATATTTAAAGACAACGAAGATAAGAAACAAGCACCGGTCGCATCAGGTAAAAATAATGAGTCATCTTTTTTTTTATCATACTTATATTTCAACTTTGCCCTTACTAAGATAATCTATAACGCAAAAGTATCTTCTAAATTATGGAGTTATAACTCTATAACAATTAAAAAAAACTTGAATAACATGTATAATGTATTAGGAGAAATAAATATGTAAAGGGAAAAAAACAAATATCCAATACACACAACATTGAGACCAAACCAATTGAACTTTCTTGTTGTGATTATAGATAAATTACCAATTGAGTTAATGGCTGGAGCTGGAGCTGGCGTATTTCTTCTTATTGTTTTATTTGTGGCAGTCATATGTTATATTAAAAAAAGGTAAGTTTGATAATATTAAAACATTGAAGAATGCTGACCAGTGATATAAAATATTAGCTTTATATAATTTGTTTGCTATCTATAGTGTTTAGCATTTTCACCCTTTTGACAAGAGCGCCTTTGATGAGACTTCGATAGACGAAACGCTTTTTTGGTTGAGCAAAATTTATTGGCTGAAACTCTGTTGCGATAATAGAACCTGATACAGGTTCGTGATGGTGGCGTTTAAATTGCCCAGAAGTTTGTATATATCCAAACTTTTGTGTTGAAGAACACACCAATGCTTAATCAAAGCGCTAAGGCGCTAAAAGGTAGAGCTAAGTAACTTTAAACACTAAAAATAAAGAACGACCTATTCTTCACAAAATGGAAAAATGACATTAGAACATGATCATATTAAATTTGTCTGACATGATTTACCATAAAATTTCTAATGTTAATGTCGCTGAGATTTCCGATTAATAAATTCAAAATTGTTTAAAACACCAGGTTTCTTTTTTTGTAATGCACATGGTCGATATCCTCGGTGCTGGATTTGGCTTCCTTGTCCGAACGTTTTGGTTTTGAGTACTTTTCGTTTTCAACAGTTTTGGAAATTTACCATCCAATGTTTTGATTTAAATGCTACTAATAAGAGGTTATTCCTTGAAATATCGATATATAGCATATCCAAATTAATGGTTTATACCCACGTTTTTGGAAATTGTAATTTTGAAACCACTGGGCGATAACAGCTGCTGGTGGACCAGAAGTCCCCGAGGGTAATCACAAGTCTGGTCGTCAGACTTGTCTGACACGATTTACTAATATGATTAAGGCCCTGCCTTTTTAGAGAGCATCGAAAATATACATACCTTTTAAAATAAATCCATGAGCTCGACCGGCTAAGTTTAACGTAATGAGGGAATTTTTTAAAAAGGAATTAAATACTGTGAAAGTACTTAAACTCGTGGGTATTAATTACGTGGTTTTGCCAAATTTTGCAAGTTCGTGGATTCTTAAATTCGTGGATTTTTCATTTGGAAGAAAAAAAAATGTGATATTTGTTGATTTGTAAGTTAACGTTTTAGTGTATGAAAGTAATCATTTATTTGTATATTAAATTCAACTTTTTTTATTCTTAAATAAACATATGCCAGTTAATTTTGTTCCTCATCAGGTAATTGCCAATGATTTATATGTAAAAGAGCTTATTTATCTTATCAATTAAGATGTCAATGTGTGAAAAACACCCTGAAAGACTTTAATTGATTAATGATGGGTAAAGGGATTAACATTGTTAAAATAATCCTTAGGGTGTTTGTATAACGGTTAGGAATTCAGGTGACAAGAAATGTTTATGATTTTAACAGTTTTAAAAATAATTCAATTGATATCTTTATGTATTAGTATTTGTTTTCCAATATCCATATTCAGTGCCATATAATACTGGAAATGAACACTTTACGACAAAACCTTTCAATAAACCGGAAGTGAATTTATTCTTAAAAGTAAACAATGGAATCGTTTTATTTCTGCCAAAAAAAACATTACAAAAACTTTTCCAAGAAATATTAGATGATTGGTTAACTGATATCTAGGGTATGCCTGTTCTCCAATAGCTTGAAAAACAATTATAATAAACGTATATGGCCATATAGCATCAGTCTATAGTGTAGATCACATCCATGGTTTTTACACAAAATAACAAGTCGAATGAGTTATTATTTCGTTGGATTCTTAAATTCGTGGATCAGCTTACCCACGAAAACCACGAAAATTGGTACCCCACGAATAAAAAGGAATTCACAGTAGTAGCAAAGTCTGACCCCACCCAACCCAAATCATATGCACTTGAGAAAGTTGTTAAAATATCTGGGATCAATAACTACTTATTAAAAAAATCAATTATTTGTGCAAATAATAAATCCTGTAACATTTTAGGACGACATCAAGCGGGGACGAAATTATCCATTTTATGGATTACGTGACGTCATTTCCTTGTCAGAGTATTTCGCGCTTCTTCAGCAGACCAACATTCAGATTCTGTCAGGTTTTGTGAGATTTTCTGAGTATCAGTGTTTTATTTGAAGCATTGGTAACAGATGGTGCATTAAGAAACCTGGCGGAAAAAACGGTAAAGTAAAAATAATATGCGGGATTGAGGAAAGTGAGTGAAACCCCTCAGGATGGGACTCTTTTTTCATTTTCAGGTAAGAACCTTTTTTTATCATTATGAGTAGGTTTTATTCAGTAAATTTATGTATTTCTTAATCTTATTTTATCTTACTAAGAATTTAACAAAGCTTGGTCAGTATCATGCATTTGGTATGACTAGTCAATGAGACGATGTAGCCAAAAGCTAGCTCGGTAATTTCCGGAAAATCATTTTTTCAGTGGAAAAGACCGAATGGTGTTTAAATAAAAATCTGTGCGTTAAAATAAACAAGTGGATGAATGAGGGTTTTATCACTGTTTTTGAATTTCAATTTTTTATTTTTTTGCATAACAGATTATGATGTATTTTTATGAGCCCAGAGGGTTGATTGTTTTACTTGCTCCGTGCCTATTATTTTCTTCACTCCGTAAAAGTAAACCTGTTCCGGTTTTATCGTCAGTATATTTCTGGCACATCTCAAAACATGCACAATGCCGTAGGGCTCGCATCTGCGATGCTCGCTATAAAATTTCTAATGTTTTTTTTTTCCGATTGATAAATTCAAAATTGTTTAAAACACCAGGTTTCTTTCTTTGTAATGCACATGGTCAATATCCTCGGTGCTGGATTTGACTTCTTTGTTCGAGCATTTTGGTTTTGAGTACTTTTCGTTTTCAACAGTTTTGGAAATTTACCTTCCAATGTCTTGATATAATTGCTACTGATGATGTGTTACTCCTTGAAATATCGATATAGCATATCCAAATTAACCGTTTATACCCACGTTTTTGGTATTTGTAATTTTGAAACCATTGGGCGACAACCGCTGCTGGTGGACCAGATGTCCCCGAGGGTTATTACAAGCCTGGCCGTCAGACTTGTCTGACACGATTTACCATAAAATTTATAATGTTTTTGTCACTAAAATTTCCGATTTTTGAATTCAAAATCGTGAAAAACACCAGGTTAAATTTCTTTCCTTGTAATGCACATGATCGATATCCTGATGCTGGATCTGGCTTCCTTGTTCGAACGTTTTGGTTTTGAGTACTTTTCGTTTTCAACAGTTTTGACCGTTAAATTAACCGTTAATACCCAGGTTTTGGTATTTGTAATTTTGTAAGAAATACATCTTTTAAAATCAAAGAAAAAAAATATTTTTCTGTTTGTTAAACCGTAGCCCTGTAAATAAACAGGCTCGAAATAAATTTCTGACTGACATGACTTCAGGCTGAAAAGCACAAGACTCACCAGGAGCCATGTGTCATCAAGCCTATGACACACCGTCGCCATAGTTGACTGCTAACTTAACAGTCGGACTCGAGACAGGAACCGTATCCAACCACATAGAGGTTTGAATTTGGGAGCAAGCATTTATAATACACATTGAACATTTGTTAAGAAAGTTGTTACAGTAATCTGGTTCCACCGACTTGAATATGAAATGACTATGTAAAAGGGCAACAATGCTTAATTATACAACAACTGGCGTATTGATACATTTACATGTGTATATCTTATTTACATAGGGTTATTAAGATGTTCCTGCTAGTTTCCACAATCTGTATAATATTTAATACATTGATAAATGAAAACACACAAGATTAATTTTCTTTTATCTATCCTTTAGTAGGAATATTGTTTGACCGATTTTCTGTCTAGACTATACAAAAACGCGAAAATCAGCTAGTTATATGACTACATAAGGCTCTGCCTAGTTCTTTAAAAAACAAAGTCTGTTGATTTATTTCCTTCCCTTTTTATTCATGACGACAACTGATGAATGTACTATACTTTTTTCCAATATTGTACCTCTCTTACCTCCCTTGGCAACGCATCATTGATTTTAAGTTCCTTATTGCAAAATCCTCTACAAAAACGGCCATGTTATTTTAGTTTCGTGTTAGTAGTCATGACCTTAACTAGGGCCATATTTTTTAACTGAAACAGGTTTACTTTCACAAAATTGACAAGTTTTCCAAAAACAAACCCTTCAGCTTAAATGATCTTTATATTAAGCTATGATTGGAATGGATGTCGAATAATTAATATGTATCAAACTCGCTTAAGTGGCAAAACGACTTCTGGAGACGCTAAAAAAACACGATTTCAGACCCTTAACTCCAATGCTTCCGATGATTGGTCTGATTTATTTGATATTTAACTTGATTGGTGTATAAAAAGTAACCATTTTGTATAATTTCATGTACAGTGTACCACCTTTTATGTTACTTCAACTTTTAAATTTTAATTTATATAACAAACCTAAATAACAGATTATTTTTTACATTTTCAATCCAGCCATTCTAAATGTAAGTTAACTGTTCGCCTCTACTTTATCTAGATTCTTTAAAAATGATTTGTTCTTATTTTTTCTTAGACTTGGAATAACCACATTCAATATCTTTTTATTCATTGCCTTGAACTTTCATTTTCGTTTGTTCATTATTGATACGAAACAAAGAGAAATGCATGTAGGTTTAACGTTACAGCCTAATGTGATCAGCTGACTCAGTTGAAACATGTCAAAAAGATAAATGAGAGAATCGAAATTCTACATCGTTTCCAATACATACAATTTATTAACATATTCATGTTATTTGCACCAAACGTTAAAGTTTATTAACTAACAATAGTTATTCTTACTTTTAAGAAATATACTTTTTTTTGTACTTTTTCTGTATTTCTACGGAAACTAACTTTTAATACTGTATAACAGATGTCACTTTTTATGATATTTCTTTTTCGTGTCCTTTTTAATATCAAATTGGTATCTATTTTCAATAGTTTCAACTTTAAATAATCTATTTTCTTGATATTGGAGCCTTTATCCTTATTCTGTTTAGCTTATTATCTGTCTCATTCAAATGTAGATAACTCTGTCTTCTATTACTTGCAGAAACACAAGAACTGTTAAAGATCACCTTCACAGTGAAACCAAAACAATAGAATGTGTCAACAAAGAAACCCAAGAGCCAGAAATCGCAGATTTACATTCAGCTAAATCAAGCACTGAAAATATTTCTAAATTATTATCATTATCACCAACATACAGTGACCCTCTCAACAGTCTTCCACCTAATGTTCAAATTCCCCCTCCCCAAGAGGTGGAATATGCAGTTGTAGCAAACCCCAAAACAAAGAAACAGGGGACAAGTAAAACCAATAAAAATGTTGTCGAGAATGAGAACCCATATCAAACGCCGTATGCATAAAAATGTGGTTTGAATGTTGATTAAAGTTACGATTAAAAGGACTAACTCACAAGCTTTGCTTGCTTTAGTCTATTAGATCTTCAAACTTTAGGGTTTTTTTGTTGTATATGTAATCAAATATTCTGCAATATGCAAAAGGGTTTCGTCAAAAAATGTCTCTTCACAATCGTGACAATGGCTTCATAATTTTTATTCAAATATTTGTGGAAAATGAAGATCTCTTCTTCATTGATGTTTTGTGTTCTAATCCTTTACCTAATTATAGTTTGTACTACTTGTAAAGAAAGCGAAACAAACAAGCCTATTGTTTTTTTTCTGGATTTTTTTAAATAGTGAGTAAGTATCCATACCTGTAATAGTAGACTTCTAGTGAAGGTAATTTGTTTACTCCTTATTTAACCATAAATTAAAATAATGAAATGTCTATGTGTGTTTGAAATATATGCTAATGTTTTCCGACAGGAACGTATATTTTTTTCTATTCATAGGTTGGTCGGTTATTTATTTCAATCTATGTGTACCCTCAAATAAACGAATGCGTTTATCAACTTAATATTTAGTGGATGGTTAATTTTTTGTTACGGATGACCGGATGAATAACGGACGGACGGACGGACTTACAAACAAGGATAAAATAGTATACCCCCATTCTTCATAATTCTATTTATAAGATTGTGCCTGTGAAGAAAATAAAGTTTCTTGAAAAATACGTGCATGGTCAAGACCTTTCAAAAACGACATATTACAATATTGATGTTTGAAAAAATATCAAGCATCTGTTAAAAGTTTGAATTTGTGATTTTTTTTCAGTGATACATATGTTCTATTTTTCATTTGAAAATTGTCTGATTTTATTTAATGTAAGACTATGTACTTTTTGTTAAAAATGCTCAAATAAATCAAATGTGTTTATATAAGCTTTTTAAAAAATCTTTGTGCAATGCTTTTTTTTTTATTCCATCATTTCTATTGTATCATTATTCAAATAAATGGGATTTTTAATAAATTTATATATATTTCTATATTTTTTTCGTAATACATTACTAACCTGTAAAACTCTCAATACTTTTTAGTTTTCATTGTTCTTTATTTTCTATTAAGATTGACTTTTATTTGCTCAGTCTGACTTTGTATTTCATTATTTCTAAGGATAGAAAGATTATTGGATTTGAGATTTAATGGTGTGATAAACAAAAATGATGAATAAAATACAGCTTGGTTTAACCTCCTATTTTATATCAAATTTGAACAAAGGGAAGGGATGCCAAAAGACAGAAGGACAAAATAACAAACCATTAAACATCCACAAAGACACACTAATAACTGAAGTTAGTAAAAGAATTCAAGCATGTCAAGTAGAAATTAAAGTAAAATTAGACACAACCTACGTAAACCAGCAGTAAATTAAAGCTTCAATGTGACCCTTGGTCGCTTCACGCTCTGTTGCAGTTGACCGGAATCAAGATAAAAAATGTAATGCATATGTTGTGTACAAGTTGCAACATTGTACATGTTAAGAAGACATATGCGATTTTACACTTTTTATTGAAATAATGCATATCATTTTTTAAAAATAATAACCTAAATGATTTAAAATAAATAGTATCATTGTAGTGCCAAACAAAAGCATTTAAAGTGTTGTTGCTAAAATCAAGACATCTGGAAATGTCTGGAAACTTATATTGCCATCATTATGCCATGGAAGTTCTCAAAACGTGTTGTATTTTATAGACGTGATTGTGAACTTCATAATACACTTTTTCTTTAATTATGATTACAAAAATAAGCCGTGTCTAATGATGTAGAGAGCATGCAATACTTTATTAATTTGTACAATTTATCTGTATACATGTTGCAACATGTACAAAGTTGCAACTTGTTCACGACACATATACCAATCTTCAAATTATCAAAGGAAGACATCCATCTGAAGATACAACATTAAAAAAGGCCAAACACAAAAGGTATTGTACAAGGATGTGGCGGGGTTAAACTAGTGTTTTGGACACAATCTATTTATAATCTTTAACAAACACAAAAATATTATATAGTAAAATTTAATCGATACATGTTAATTCAAGAAGAAAACACTTAAGATATAAAGACAAGAACAAACAAGACGAAGAGAAATTTTCGAAAGACCGGACGCTGTTACTGACAGCTAGCTGTCCCTATTTAGAGTTCATCATTTCTAGGCGAAAAAGTGAAAAGTGTTCTATAGCAATAAGTTATGTAATATTCGTTTTGGATTGCTATTTAATATCAAAATTTGGTAGCAAAAGATCCATTAAAACAAAAAGAAAGGCAGAGTTTACATCGAAAGAAACAAAGCAATGTACGCGCCAACTGTTAAATCGTGACTGAACAAAGATCAAGCTAGATTAAACATTTAAACATAATATGAAACAAAGGTCTTACGCTATTACTTAAGACTAAACTTATTTCACCACACGTATTTCCTGAAATACAATGTTATGTTAATATGAATTATGAAAAACACAGTTTTCAAGTATATATTTCAGAGATTGCAAATGAAAGGAAATGTTTTATTTTGTTGTTATATTTTAACCAATTTAAACATGATTGATAAGGAAATTATTTTATATGTAATACTTGAAACATATTGGTTTTAAAATGTATTGTGGCATATAGTTAAAAGATGTACAGACACTTTTTTCATCTGTGGATTTTACTGAAATTTATCATTGGATATTGTCTTGCTGTCAATTGTACGTACTTTTTCACCCTTACATATTTGATTTTAAAACATATGCCAGAAATAGAAGAAACGACAGAACCAATTGCTTTACATCATTCTTATATTTGCATCTCGAATTTCACCAGAGAGGTCCATGCAAATATTTACGATAAAAGAGACGACTTTTATTTTCAAATTATTAATTTTCCTTACCTGGAAAGTAACATAACTACTTGTTAATATTTCACAAATTGTTCGATATGCCAGGGCTAGTACAAATTTTCAGATTTTTTGTACGACAGAGCTGTATCCGTGACCGACTATTAGACCAAGGTTATAAAAAAATACGTCTCATACAATCTTTAAAAAAAAACATTTCTTCGTTATCAGCCATTAAACGAAAACTTCAGAATTATGTTTAACGTAATGTTTGGTAATTGTCTTGATTAGTGTTTTTGATTGTTGTTGTAATGAGATGATCATCTCGATATCCCTATTATGACTTCACAACTGTGTTGTGATTTGTGTTACTACCGGACCCTAAGATTGCAATAAAAGAGCGAGGTTTCGTGCCCAATAAGTCCTTGTTAAAACTCACCATTTCTTTTGTACCAAGTCAGAACCATTGCGATCTATATTTTTTCGGTATGTCTTCCTTGATTTGTATTTTCTCTTGGATTGATCCTCCAAGTTCGGTTACCTTTAGTTTTCATCAGAGGCAATCAAAAGGTAATAACAACAAAAATTACTAAACAACAACAATTTTAATATCTTCAACCGAAAAAAATTCCTCGACTTCGACGACTGATTTCGCACTACCTTATGGTTAAAACAATGATATTGGTAGTATTTGGTAGTATATGTAACTTATTTAGCCCCAGATTCAGTGATGTAAATGTGATGTGTCTTTGAATAAGAAAAACGGAAACGGTCGTTGGCATCGTAAATACAATGCTCAAAATCTTTGCGATGTATGCAGGTTGCTTTCACTTACATTTACCTCTAAGAATTTATCATATCCTCACTAAATTGTATTCTATTCCCCAATCATCTAAACTTAACACTTTGTACAAAGAAAGTCTTGACAATTCAGTCACTGATCCAAAATCTTACCTTTATCGGGTTATTGTCATCGTTCTTGACATCGGTTACAACCGTTTGTTGAAATCTGCAGTAGTTCCACACCTACACTGTTTAGTTTCTAAACATAATCCTAAAAACTTTCTTGAAGCCTTTTTTCAAACGCCAAAAAAAATCTAGACATGTTTAAAACCTAAATGCGTATAGGTTTTAAACACAATCCTAAACATGTTTAAGGCTAAACATATTTTAAAAGGGTTAAAATTCTACAGCTTGACAACAACCGTTCTTTTCTTTCACTTCCTTTTCTAAACAATTGTTTACATGACAAATATGTTGTTGCAGACAAAGCACCGGAGAACATCATTTTTGTGTGCAAATCACGTTACATTGATTGCTTTTAACTGAATTAAATAGTAGTATAAAGTGTGGAAAAATCAAACGTTTTCATATTGTTACAAGATGAAACTGATTTAGAATTAAAAATCTCCATCAATTCTTTCAAATTCTTTTGGCTTCACTTTTACTTGACACCATTTCTAGAATAACAATCGAAATATTTTTGGAGGCCAGATCTTATTTCATTCAGTATTGAAGTCAGCAGAACTATGAGAGATTTAGTGATACATTTAGATGACCCATCAATACGTGCTGTTTGTACGGATTTGTATGTAATTTTGGAATCCATTACAGAGACATATTGTCTTCATTTTTACCACCAACAAAAAAGTGGAAAGATAATTGACCGAATTTTGACTGTAAATCATTTCTGCCATGGACAAGACTGCAGCTTTATACGTGGTGCATTGGCTGGGACAACCAAGCTTCAACAAAGGTTTGTCGTAGAAATTTGTTTTGTCTTCCTTTACCGGATTTGACACACAGAATTGGAAATTAGCAACACGACGGGATTGCTACAGCAGGCAGGAACCGCTTACTCTTCCGCAGCACCCGAGTTCACTCTTGTTACGACTTCTGTTTGCGTTCTGGATTTCCGTTCGATTGATTTTGTGTTTCTTCGTGCTGTTCTTGTTAGTGTGCTCTGGTGCTTTGTCTGCAGATGCAACAAAATATTTGTCATGTTAACCCTTGTTTAGAAAAGAAAGTGTGACTCTTCTTTTTTTATCGAGGCCCGGTCAGAGGTCGGCCTCGCAGTATTCTCGACCTTAGGTGTTCGTGTGAGCCTTACATTGGTACCATCCGAAGATTCTCTATTTTTATCTTTTAATTTAAAACTTTAACTTCATTCAAGTTTTAGTGTCATACATGTTTATTCTCCATTATTTATCGCATCGCGATGGAAGGAGGAGGCTTTCAAAATACCTCTACCAAGTAAAGTGGTCTTCAATTTCTCTGGCATGCTTTCCTTGTTTTGTCTTTTTTTTTGTCTTTTGAGATTAATTTTTCTAGTTCGGTAGTTTTTCATCTCTTTCCCATCAAGACAAGACACTTTAATCACGGCTATCAGCTTAGCAGGAAGCTCCATGTTAATTTTCTAAATGCGTTGTTGACTATTCGGAGATCGAACAAGCGAATAGTCCTAGAATAACATTCCCCACACATTATATACTATTTGACAACATAGGTGTCGTGCGCCAAAATCAAGCATTTTAGTGCACAGTATTAGGTTCAAGTGCAAACTTTAGTTCCATATGACGTTTTTTCTTGTAACCTTGGTGTAACAGTCGGTCACTGAGACAGCGGTGTCGTATAAAAATAAATTTTAAAAAATTGTACAAGCCCTGGCAAAGGGATTCATCTACTAAACGAAGCGTTGTTTACAGGGAGGATTTCGTCGATATATCAGAAAGTGATATTAGGACCTTTCCTGTTTCGTCTTCTTGTTCTTTACGAGTTCTTGAAGCAATTCAGTCTCGTAAGAGAATAAAACATATCGGCGATGAGAGGAGCACAATTTGTGCCCATTAAAATGTAAATTTGTTACTGCATATGTGACAAATACATGTATGTTGTTAAGTACCACTTTTTATAAGAACCATGCAAAAAGCGATTCATGGGTGGAAAGCCTACACCACTTTATTTTTGATATGTTACTCCTACTAGCACCCTGATTCGATATTTCGTACTCTTTTTCTAAACAAGCGTTGGTCCTGAGAGAAAAAAAATATATAGAATGCATTGGAAAATTGTAAGAAAGGGAGATAACTCTTAAAACTGTCAATAATTTCAATAGAAACCATTGTAACAAAATGGCAAGATTTCTTCCAGGACCAGACAGTTATGAGCAAATTGTTACTTATTTCTTATTTTGTATACTTTGAACTATCTTTTGTTAAAAATAAACCACTGTAGCCTTTTTATCGATGAATCACTTTTCTTCAATTTTGCATGATTCTTAGGTGGAGTGCTACTTTAAAAATAAGGAAATCAAGCATACTGCAAACTTGGTCCAATGTGTAACAAATTTTATCTTTATAAATATACATTTATATGTTTATAAATGAAACATTCACATTGAGAACATGAACCTCCGGTTAGACAAACTATATATTCAATAACATTGCTTTATTCAAGAAATAAAACAAATCTATAATAGTGCATTTTCGCCACAAAATACGTTTCCCGATCTTCTTACACATACATGTAATCCTTGCGCTTATTAACTGTAATATGTACTTATCCTATCTCGATACATAACAGTATCGTGTGGTTTGTTTGTCTTTCTAATATAAAATTATTATATTAAACTACTTAAATCAAAATTACGAAAGCCCAGAAGGCTAATTCTAGATTCGAAATTCAATTATGCTTATAACCAATAAAATTGATTGTTTTATAATATTGCACCAATCAAAATAGTTATTTTAAAAACGTTGTTATCGAAATTCGAGATACGAGATTCGAAATTGGAGATTCGAGATTCAAAATTCGATTTTCGAGATTTGAAACTTAAAATTCAATATACTAATAACCAACCAAATAGGTCACCATTAAATTCTAGAAACCCAAAATTTCAACAGTGTATTCCATTATTTTGATAAGCTATATATTAATATTTTTTGTTCTATTTGTTATTTAGATATATTTACCTGCTATGATTTAATGTTATATTGGCAAATCATGTATGAGTCTTGGTCGGATTTGTATAATTAATGTGTATTTCCAATCACCTGACTCAATTTTAGTCTGACGGTTTTAATCAGATAATGCTGCATAGGCAGATTCAGGAAAGGTTTCGTAGTTGGAATAACCTGTCTTTCTTTTGGGTTATAAAAAAAGTAGCGCGGATTTTCGCCAACAAGCCCAAAATTGTTATATCATGCCAAAAATTAAATAAGACACACTTAATGAAGCATCCATTTGAGTAGCTGCGAAGTTAAACAAAACTCGCGAACTAATGACACGAGTTTTTTTCTCGAGCATTTATAATTTAAATTTTTTGTGATAGTTTAAAAACCGCGAAAAATAAAATATCGTAAATAGTATATATTTTTGAGTTTAAGAAAAACATCAAAGCTTTTGAGTTTGAGAAAACATCAAAGCTTTTGAGTTGGAGAAAACATCAAAGCTTTAAATTATCCGTCTAAATTTCTAAAATTGTCGAAACCCTAAGGTTCTTCCTACCCAAGACATAGGTTGAATATCTTAGTAATAATTTGGTTCCCCGGTTTGGTATTTTTGGTTATACTGTTCTATGCTCTTCATAATCATACAGTGTTTGGCATTTTCAATATTTTTGGTAGAGCGCTTCTGATGAGTCTTGAATAGACGAAATGCGCGTCAGGTGTAGCAAAATTTATTGTCTGGAACTTTGTTGTCATTTGTATTTCAGTATAAAAATAAAAATAATCAATCACGAAAATTGAATGCTGCGAAAAAGTACCTTCCATTTTGTTTGAAATCCAAATTTTTCTCCCGCAAAAAGACCCAACTCATACGGTATATTGAATTTCGAATTACAAATCTCGAATTTCGAATCTCGAATTACCAATCTCGAATTTCGAGTCTCGAATTCGAATTCTGAATCTCGAATCTCGTATGAGCCTTCTGGGCTTTCGAATTACATTTTTACATTCCTATGGTAAACCTGAGGATTTTCACACGATTTTGTTCTTCTAGATTTCCAGGATGATGACACATACCCGACAAACCACACAACAACATTCCATGATATACCATCAGACTGTGACTTGTTTGGTTCCCAGTTTATAGAGGAAATCTCAACAGGCAACATAACACTGAACTTTACATCAGGGGTGTATTGGGTTGGTGCAAAGATAACGTTCAGTAGAAACATCAACCCTATAGGTAAAATTTGCAAATGTTTCAGCTACATTTTTGTTAAGGAAGAGTATTATTTCTCACTTTTTGGACAGGACAGTTCCTATTTTTAGCAGTGTGAGATTTTTCTGTCTCACACCACCCCATGTGAGATAGCCTCGTGCAGTTTCCAAGGGACGTAACTCTATTGTTTACGTCATACGCTATGGTTTTGTAAACAAATCCACGTTGTACAATTTACGGGTTTAGTGAGAAAAATAATCAAACACCGATGATTAGGGCAAGATAAGGAAATCTCCGACACCCTTGGGTAAGATTTCTTAACATCTGCAACTCGGCAGAGCCTCGTTGCAGACTTGAAATCTTACCCTCGGGGTGTCGGAGATTTCCTTATCTTGCCCTAACACCGGGTGTTAGATTCTTATAATCTTAGCATTTCCCATAAAAAGAATAGATGTTCAATGTCACTCCATGTCAAAAGCAGTAACATCCTATACGATGTCACAAAGATCGGTCCATAATGATTGTAAAGTAAATTAACATTTCAGTAAATGCTATGGTTTATGATCCTTTGGTTTCAATAAGATGTTTAGTCATTTTGTAACTAGTATTACTTTCAAGTCGCAATAAAACGGTAAATAGCACAGAAATAGAACTCATTTTCTTTTTTTCTCGTAAAACAGTAATCCCTACAACTTATAGGATATTTTATATTTAATAGAAGGTAGAGATTTGATGCCACGGACATGCTTTAGCACCTTTTTTCTCTATTTCTATAACACTCCAATCGTCTATGCCAGTTGAGAAACATTTCGATTTTCATGTCAACCATATGTTTATTACATGTTTTTAGATATACTAGTACATTTGGATTGATAAACCTTGATCGGAAATAATTTGTTTTCGTTTTCGTATTATTTAGATCTTATCTTTTCTAAAAGTATGGCCATATTAAATTTCATCAAATTACTTTATCTTTTTCGCGTCCGTACAAACATAAGTAGACGATAAAGAGAATAAGTGTACGCGACACAACTAACATTAAAGAAACGGCAATTTAAAAAATCACAATGGAAAACAGCCAGCAGTCTTCAACATGACCAGAGGTCACTGCTCGCCGTCTTGCATTGGCCCAAGACTAAAAATACAATACATAAGATTCAAATAAATCCCTAGAAAAAGTGCCGCCGCGTATCATTTTGCTTAATTTCTAACTTGAGGTCAAAATGTCAGTTTGTTTTATCTCTAGCAACGCGTATAAAAGTTCTCATGATCAGCAACCATGTTTATCTGACAATTGCAAAATTCAAGTAAGGCTTATAACCTCACAAAAGTCATGTTTCTTTCAAACAAATGTCTTTTTTTAAATTGTATATTTAATTTGTTAAGGGACTACTAGCGAATGCAACAAAAAAGAACCCTATGGAATTAGTCTAGATGACTGCAACTCTAGATGTCAAAGCTCCATCTACATCGTACACAACGTATGTTTGTTATTGTACTTAGCAGTTACAAGTATACATTTGTCAACTTCTACTCAGAACTCGTTGATGCTAAAAACTTCAAAACAAGTAAAAAAATATGTATGATAATACCGGTAACATTTTTTCAATGATATGAAGTGCAATAAAATTGTCTCTAACACCTTGATACAATCTGAACGTTTCAACGTATGGTTAAGTTTGATACGAAAATAAATACAAAAAGCAAACAGAGGTGTTCAAGTAGAACATTCGAATGTCAAAAGTTCGAAAGGTCTAATAAGGGACGGACCATTTAACTTGAAGGGGGGCCTTGGTTTTTTGTTTTTATCAGACATTTTTTTTCCGCGCAGAGCGTGGACAAAATAATTATTTTTACAAGGCGTCGCGACAGAATATTTTTTTCATTATCAGCATTATTTTTTAAAGCAGAAATCCTTCTTCAGAATGTTTTTTGTTACTCTCAGCTCCCAAAATATTTTTTTCATCAGAAATTTTTCTGTTGTAAATATTGTATATACATACAGAACCATATTGTGAACTAGTCATTGTACTAATTATGTAATTCCGTCTAAATAAAGGTAATTTTTACTATTATTATTATTAAATAATTGTCAGAATATTTTTTTAGGAAAAAACAAAGCCCCCCCTTCAAGTTAAATGGTCGGTCCCTCATCATTAGCCGATCACCTCTCAGGTGGTGTTCGAGTCCTGCTTTTAGTTCACAAAACGGGTCTTCCCTACCTGTATGTGATTAGGTCTGTCAGTTACCTGCCCAAGGTCGGCTGCTTCCTCCGGGTACTCCGGTTTCCTTCACCATTAGAGCTTATGGTGCGTCGAAAATGGCATTAAATCCACCCACATATCCACACACATACACACACAATAATAATGATATTAATAAATCCGGTACAGACAAAGAATACTTCATGTTGGCTTAAGATGCTTATCAACGAGACCCAAAAAATGTCTTTCATTAAAGGAAAAGTTGAATAGAATTATGAGAATAAAAGTGAATCTGTTTGAACAATTTTCGATTTTACTTTTAAACAAATTTAAATGTTCAAATAAACAATATATTTCCTAGAAAACCATTCATGAGTTTTATCGAGAAACTCCACCAGAAAGACTTGCATGTTTATGAGCAAAATGCTTTACATAATATAGTTATACTTTTTTTTAGTTTAGGTCACGTGTATGCCAATGTTTAGACAATACAGAAAAAGTAAAAACATCGTTAGCAAATGCCTATCCTTGTGAGATCGATGCAAATGGACTCTGTCTACCTTCAGGGTGTATGGTTTACAAAAGAGGTAGTTTGTAATTTGTATTTGTTCTTTTTGTGTACAAAATAGATCTAAATTTTATGTTGAAAACAATGACAACAATTTTTAATTCCATAAAGCATAAAATGAAATGTTTGGATTATACAAAAGATATCATTAGGTAATTATCAACTTTATAACGCCATTATTGCGCTGTTTATATTGGTAATTCCTTTCAAAAAACATTTAAAAACAAACCGAATTAAGGGGCACTATCACTTTAAAGATAATAGAGTATAAGAGAAAACAACCTCGTATTCAATCAAACATACTCTTTGTCTCGTCCGCAAAGATTGTTGTAAAAGACGACGGCGGCAGCGTCCACAATTGTTCAAGTTTTTGCTGAAGTCTGTTTTATGTGAACAAGTTATGGTACACCATTGATATTTGGTATGCAGTTGCATTAGCATCAGTACAGATCAATTTTAAGAGGATTTTAGCTGTATGGTCCTGCGGTCATGGTCTGGTGACCTTGAGATTTTAAACTGATTTCGCCAATGTTAACCTTTTTTCTTAAGTGTGTTTAAAGTGAACAGGTAATTATACACCATTCATATTTGGTAAGCAGTTGCACTGGCATCAGTACAGATCAATTCCAAGAAGATTTTGTCTGTATGCGTCTGCAGTCACGGTATACTGACAGTATTATTACAACAGTAATATTCAACATTGCGATTTTAAATTCATTTTATATTGTGTCCATTTGCAACAGCCGAGACATATCTCTCAGTTTATTCATTTATATCGAAGTTTCCACTTTTTTGTGAAAGATTTGCTAAACTCGTTTCTTATAACTACACGTTGGCCTGCTGTGACATTGTTTGTTGCAGGTCTTACAAATGCAGCTTCAGAGTTTCTATGCGGGTACATACGCTACTACGACCCACCGGGAATCTTTGCATATGAAACTGCACAATGCTCAAGTTCATTACAGTATATTTGCAGCCAAGGTAATGATTACCATTTTAAAGATGCTCTATTTGCAGTGTCATCAAATATGGAGAAAAAATGTGCATAATAAACACACCTATATTACTAAACTATGCGATACAGAATGAACAAAACCATTACAGTATTCACGGATTCACTGAATTCGCAAACTTAATCTATCACTTAATAAAAAGTTGATCAAGTTTATTTTATCGTGCAGCAATCAAGTACGACAATAACATAAAAGGTATAAAGATAGATAACTCTGAGTATTTGATTAGTCAATATGCGGATGACTCAACTTTAATTTGGATGATAACTTACACTCTATTAATACAGCTCTGAATATGGTTGATCTGTTTTCTGCTTGTTCGGGTCTGAGAGCAAACTTTTATAAAACCCAAGCAGTTTGGATTCGGTCCAAACGGGGCTGTGGTGAAGAACTTCCTACTTTAAAACCTGTAAACTGGAATCACTCAGGAAATTTTAAACTTGTGGGCATTCATTATTGTCTCTCAAAACCAGATAAATATATTGACAATTGCACGAAAAATTTGGAGAAGATAAAAGATTGTTAAATGACTGGTCTCTTCGAAGGATTTCATTAATTGGAAAAATTACTGTTATAAAGTCTCTTGCGCTTCCAATTTTAGTTCAATCATTTACTGTATTGCCTAATCCTACAGACAAATTTTAAAAGAATTTGAAAATGTGTTTTTTCACATTCTATGGGGAAGCAAAGTTGACAAGGTTAAATATCCTCGGTGCTGGATTTGGCTTCCTTGTTCGAACGTTTTGGTTTTGAGTACTTTTCGTTTACAACAGTTTGGGAAATTGACCTTCCAATGTTTAATTTAAATGCTACTGATGAGAGGTTACTCCTTGAAATATCGATATATAGCATATCCAAATTAACCGTTTATACCCGCATTTTGGTATTTGTAATTTTAAAAAACTCTATTATTGGAAACTATGAAAATGGGGGCTCAACATGCCCCACATTTTGTCATTTCTTCAAGTATTAAAGATATCGTGGATAAAAAAGATATTAGACCCAACAAATGTTGCCCCATGGAAAGTCTTGATATCTGATAAATTAAATAAATTAGGGCAAGATAAATTTTGGCTATATACACAGGATTCTTTGAAGGTTCACGCAAAACATTTTAACTGTTTTTGGGAAACTGTTATTCTTTCATGGGCAGAGACAAAGGAAGATTTAACCACAGCCCCAGAGGATATTTTATCCCAACCTATTTGGTACAATCCGAAGATAACTGTCGGTGGGAATGTGCTAAAGTATAGTCGATTGGCTCGACCAGATATTTTCTTTATAAATGACCTTGTAAAAGAAAATGGCCAGTTGTATTCTGTTAACGAATTTTGTACAAAATATAACATACAGATACACTTTTTGGAATACTATAGTATTATATCAGCTATCCCACGACGGTGGAGAAATATTTTGTTAGATAATGGAACAAATATACACCTGGAAAAAAGTTAAGCACCCCCTTGATTTTTTTAAAATCATACATTTTCAAAACACTTTTTAACCATTATTTAACAAATAGTCATTGTGAATTTTTATTGCAAGCTTAAATATGCACTGTTAAGCACAATTTAACATCTTTGAAACAAACATAAAGACATTGTTTATTTACATAATACGACATGGCAAAAAGGATGGTTTTTGTACATAAACATGGTCTCCAAAAAGTATGGTCCCCTGAAGCTCGAAACTTTTCATTAATTGTCAAATCGCGCTCGAAAAGATAAATCCTAGTCAAAAGATTGATATTGTATCGTCAAAGAGTCAATTTTGAATATGTCCACCTTTAGCACGAATGACTGCTGAAATCCTTGTTTTTTTACCACCAGTTTGGCGTCCTGTTTCCTAAAGAGTTATCTCCTGCTTTTCAAGGTAAAATGTGCTATTAACCGAAAGCTAACATCCTTCCAGTCACATATTGAAGAATTAAAACTGACTAAACTCATGAAAATTAGAAATTATTTCAAATCAACGAAAAGCATAAAAAGTCTAGGGGTGCTTAACTTTTTTCCAGGTGTAGATTAGATTCCATATCTGATAAAATGGTATTTTTAATGCGTGTCAACCAGAAAGTTGTTAAACCTATATATCAAATATTGCTAAAACAGTACTTTAAACAACCATTAAAATCTCAAGATAAATGGAACCTTGAACTGAATATGGATAATGAAAATTGGAAGTGTATTTATGAAATCCCTTTTGTAAATATTCTCAGTACAAAATTACAATCTTTCCAATACAAGATTAATACTAGAATTTTATATACAAATAGTCTACTTTATAAATGTGGACTATCTGAGACAGAGTTGTGCAGGTTCTGTTTTGAAACAAAAGAAAAATAAGTACATTTTTTTTTATGAGTGTTCTTTTGTCAAATCTTTATGGCTTAAATTTGCAGAATGTGTATACTCAAAATGTAGTATGACAGTCAATATCAATCCTGTAAATTTTCTTTTTGGATTTATAAATGATCTGTATTCTTCTATTTTAAATACTTGTTTTATTATAGTAAGATATTACATATAAGTCAGTAGTATTAAACAAGAAATCATAAACTGGGAAAGTTGCCTAAGAACCCTTAAATATTACAGAGATATAGACTTAAAATCAAGGTTTCTTTGCTACCCAAGACGTTCACACGCCATCAAATAAAATTGGGATTCTGTGAAGCAATTGTTTCAATCTGACTGATAAAAAAAAACATATGTTTTCTTTCAAAATTTTTGAGAATTTTATCTGTTATATGCTTTTGTAATGTCTAACATATGATATGTGAAACTGTAACTGAATGTTTTGATCAAATAAAAGTATATATGACCAAAAAAAAAGTTTTATTTTTGAGTATTTAAGAGTGCAAGTGAATGGACAAGATATCATTCTTTTTTTTTTCGTTGGGATATCTAACGCATTGAATAATAGTGAGAGAAACAACTCCATAAAGGGAGATAAATATGTCAAATTTAAATAATGTTGGTAAGTACGACGGGTTGCATACTTTCCCAGATAATGACAAATACTAAGACTTGTGTGTTGTAAAAACTTACAAGAAATTGGAGAATGATCTTTTTGTCACCAGCAAGCCTAAAACGTTGCCAGGCTATGAAGGGAAACAATTTGAGATATATAAATCGAACAAACCTCACTTGATAGGTCATTATAGAAATACTCCGATTGTTTTTTTTTTTCTAGAAATGGCAACAAATCTAGAGCCAAAAGAATTCAAAAGAACTGATGGAGAATGTTAATTTTAAATCAGTTTCATCATGTAACAGCATCAAAACTGTTGATTTCTCTATAATTTATACTTCTATTCCACATAAACAGCTCAAATTACAATTACAAATGATTAGAATAATGGAAAACGCTGGTAAAGATAAATGGTAGTCGATTGTAATAAGACTTACTTTGTCATCAATAAATCAAAGAGAAAAACAAATGTACAGAAGACCAAATAACCGTCATGCTAAGCTTTCTAATAGACAAAATATTTGCTCAGTTTGGCAAACGTGTTTTGTAGCAAACAATAGAGGTTCTAACGGGGCACAAGTTGTTCACCTTTGCTTGCTGATTTGTTTCTTCATTCATATGAAGCAGGCTTCTTCATTCACTCTTGGACGACAAAAATTGTAGATTGCTCTCTCTTCAAAGTTAAACTCATGTTTTGTTATATTGATGATGTCAGTTCACTGAACAATTCTCTCCATCTCATGTATCCTCAGAAACTTGAGATACAAAAAACAACGAATTTTAGGAAGTCTACATCTCAAAATAAACTCTCAAGTAACAACAAAGCTCTATGACAAACATGATCACTTCAATTTTCCAATCGTCAACTTTCTCTTCTTGTGTAGAAGCATCAATTCCGCTCCAGCTTATGGAGTTTACGTATCACAATTGATTCGTTATTCCAGGGCTTGAGGGACATATATCCATTTCCTTGGCAAAGCGCTAAGTCTGATACAAAATTGCTAACCCAAGGTTAGGTTACTTTCACTCAAGAACATTTACTAAAGATATCATGGGCTGATAGTGAAATAGAGGATTTCTATCTCCTAGATGTGCGCAGATGTTGGTTTATCATAGGGTTTTGTTTTGTCTTCCTTTACCGAACTTGACACACTGATTTCATTTTTGACAGCGCGACAGGTGTGCTAGAGCAAACTAGTACTAATTACTCTTCGACGGCACCTGAGTTTACTGACGTTACGACTTGAGCTTACAATGGTGATTTCTGTTCGGTTTAATTTGTGTTTTTGTTTGCTTCGTCCTGTTATCGTTCATGTTTAATTTTTTGACCTTCCATTTGAATCTCAATGGTTACTGACATGGCCTCTTAACTAATTTTGTCGTTGCCTTCTCGGACTTTGTTTCTTTATCTCAGTATTGCTTTTGTCAAGTAGATTTATAAATGTTTCTTAGTGGGGTCCAAATCGTTCTAGACATTATTAAATTTAAGATACAAACAAATAAATTGAGTTTTATTTTCAACTTTTCCTACACTTATTTTACATTTTTAAAACACAATTATTGTATCACATTTATCGTATAAAATATGTTAAATGTAGTTTTTACAGTCATAGTAGTCCTACATTCCGAAGAAGAGTTCACTTTTTATTGTTTAAAATACCACTGGTTCGGACTGAAGCACTGGTTGAAGTATTCGAAATCATGTCAGACGAAATTATTCGTGATTGTTTGGGCTAGTGCTTGGTTATTTGATTGAGATGATCACCTCTATGAAATTATCATGTCTCACAACCATGTTGTGTATTGTGTTTCTACGGGACCATAATATCACATTGAAAGAGACAGGGAGGTTTGGCGCCTAAAGACTTTTTTCAATCCACCATTTCTTATGAAATGGCTGTACAAAGTCAGTACTTTTGAGATCTTAAATTTCTACGATCTGTCTGTGTTGTTTTATCTTTTCACTCGGACATTGAGATTAATCCTTCAAGTTTGGTAGTTTTGTTATTACCTTCATTTATGTTTAATTAAAAGTAATATCATAGCTATATGTACTTTTTTAGGTTTAAACATCGAAAGAAACGCTACTTCTTGGCACGAAGCACACCAGCATTGCATGAACAGTAACGACGGAGCAAGGTTAATACAAAAAGAAAGTGATATAGTTGACAAGAAGCCATTTGAAGATGGACAAAAGTATTGGGTTGCATATTTTCGTCGTCAGGTTAATATCTTGGGAAAAGGTATGAAATTACAATTTCAAATAGAAAAGCCTTATATTGAACGCGATGTGTGAATTCTAGAATCATTCATACGAACCCTTACAAAGGCTATAAAAGCTTCCAATAATATTTTACACTAAACAATTCTCGATATGGTGACTTTTTCCATCTCATATATCCCCAGGAGCTTGAAGTCTGCTTCAAATTTGGATCTACATCTCGAAATTGACTCTCAAGGAAGACTTTCAACAAGGCTCTATGACAAACGTGATGACTTCAACTTTCCAATCGTCAACTTTCCCTTCTTGTGTAGCAACATTCCGTCCGTTCCAGCTTATTGAGTTTACGTATCCCAATTGATTCGTTACTCCAGAGCGTGCGGGACTTACATCGATTTCCTTAGCAGAGCGACACGTCTAACGCAAAAATTGTTGCTCCTCGGTTGCTGTCTTCACTCAAGAAATTTTACGGAAGACATCATGCATTTATAGACAAATATGGGATTTCGATCTCTCAGATCAGTGCAGATGTTGGTTTGTCATAGGGTTTTGTTTTGTCTTCCTTTACCGGATTTGACACGCTGAATGGACTACTGGCAACGCGACGGGAGTGCTATAGCAAGCAGGATTTGCTTACTCTTCCAGAGCACCTGAGTTCACTCTTGTTTCGACTGGAGTTCGCGTTGTTGATTGATATTCAGTTATTTTGTGTTTCAATGTTTTACATGTTGTCTGTTTTTGTCCCGTTCTTGTTAGTCTTTACTGGTTTTGTCTCTGCCCTTTCGGACTTTTGACATTCGGATACCCCATTGGTACTTCTGCTTCTTACTTTCCTGTCGCCAACAACTCCTGCGGGTTCCGGGTGTAAAATGGGCCAACTGCAGCGCTAAGCTAGTCGGTAAAAGTCCACTAAAGAGCGCTCGGAAACCTGACATCGGGCCAGGACGCTTTTACTACAAAGCGACTGGGATTTGTGCCCCAGGTGGTTGAATTGAGCATAATGCATACCGGATCGTAAGAATCCTGCTGCAGGTTACAATATGATTAGGACCCATAGAATCCCCATGCAGGAGGTTAAATTCCTCATACTTACCCATCACTTCTTTTTGCAGTTGCAGTCAAAACTCTCCTCCCCGATTGGCATTGTTTCCTCATTTCATGCATGTCATCATCATTTCATGTTCATTGTATCGCCAAATTTCATGTTCATCTCTCGTATGTAGCCGAAAGAGTGCTGCTTGGGAATAAAGTAATAACTAATCAACCTCTGTTGCTAACCAACTAATTAACCCCTGTTGCTAACCAGAACACTGATCTTACGTTGTCGCTGTGTTGCTGCAAATGGAATAAACTAGGATAATTCTGATAAATTGATCAGGAAATTTGTCACTAAAATCAAAATTACAAAAAAGTTCCAGGCAATAGATGTTTTTTATAACCGACGCGCGTTTTGTCTATTCAAGACTCATAGGAGGCACTCTACCCATAGGTTTGAAATGTCAAACATTTTATGAATATGAAGAGCTTAGAACAATAAAACGAATAAAATCATTTTGTAGATCTCAATAGGCTGAAAAAATTGGTGATGCTCACTTTTTTTCTGGTACCTAATGTTTTCAAGTCAGGTGTGAAAACGACCAAAATGCAAGTATTGGTGATTTACTTGAAATTACTCCTAAGCAGAGTTGTCGTACACCTTCGAGTCAATGAAGAGTTCTGTATAGAAAAGTAAAACTTTATCTACCATCTTTTTCGAGTAATAAGGCAAAAGATGTTATCTGCGATCTTACTGTTCTATTTTTTACAACGGTGACCATGTTGGTTTATTGGAAGCATACTCTTCACACAATTTTTTTTACCTACCAACCAGAGGCTCTTAAAGTGCAAATGAAAACGAGATAATATATTGAAATATGTGTATACAGCATGAATTATTCGATTTTCACACCCCTTTAGTATTTTGGTATGAAAAAAATTAAATTCAAAAATTATGTTGTTTAAGAATTAAAATTGCGGAAAAATCATCATGCATGATGGATTTTTTGAAGAAACAAAAGATGGTTTTAAATCTTTTAAATAAATTTGAGATCACAAACTTACGAATTAAATGAAACTGTAAGACAAAAAGGCCACCTAATGGTACTCCTTTCCCAGACATAGGTAGATCTTAGTCATTATTTGAGTTACAGCTAGGCATTTTTTGTTTTCTTTTTCTTTTCTCCTCATACTAATATAGTTTGTGGCATTTCAATCTCTTTGGTAGCGGGCCTCTAATGAGTTTTAATTACACTAAGCGCGCGTCAGGCTTAGCAAAATTTATTAATTTCTTTGCTACATTCTTTAACTTTGTCAAAGACAATGTCAAGAATAAACTTTTGGTGTCACTGTTTTTTTTTAAGTTTTAAGAGTCGAATTAAGTTTGTAATCACCCCTATATGTATCAGTTTTCTAGTCTGTCCTACATTCTAAATTAATGTTTGTCGTTTCCTTATTGCTACTGTACCATGCCATGATTTTAGACGATGTATTACGTATTCAGAATGACCAACAGTGTACACTTTTATGTCCTATTATTGCATTTTGCATTGATATTTTAATAACCGGTTTAGGTAACAAAGATGAGACTGTATGTGTAGCTGCCAACATAACTGATGGGAAACTGAGGCTTATATCCAGGTTTTGTAGCGATACATACAGAGCCATTTGTTTATCTAGTGGGATAGTTAAGGCCAACCAAGACCAAAACCATGGTAAGAAATAAAGCTATTTTTAATGCAGTTTTTCTTGAATAATTTAGCAGATAAAAAAACTTTAAATGGATGAAGTTATACTTTAATTATATAAAACATGATACTTTTCTTTTGTTTATTATCCCAACTAAACATGTGGTTACATAAAACATGAAGCAATGTATTCTATATGAAATTCAGTGGACCTGTGTCGCCGAGTGTTAAGAGTGGTTAAGATACCACACTACTGATCGATAGCCGTTCACTTTTAAGGTTGTGTTCGAGTCCCGCTTGTAATTTACAAAAACGGGACTTCCCCATATCTGTTTGTGATTGGTTTTGTTAGCTACCTGTCCAAAGTTGTTGGTTTCCTTCGGATGTTCCGTTATCCTCTACCAATACAACTTGCCACTCTGTATGACCCAGGTGCGTCGAAAAGGCTATTATACCCTTAAACACACACACACACACAAACACACATATTTATTCTTGTTAATGCCAAAGAGACAAAAATAGATACCAATAAAACCAAGAACCATTAATCTCATTGAACTTAAATAAGATCAGCTTGATTTCGAATTACATAATGAGTATGATAAAAATCATAAAGAACAAAAAAAATATCAAGTTTTCATAAACGGCAGTATAAAGTCTGGCAGCGTTAAAATATTTTGTTGTCGTAATTATAGATACATTTCCAACACAGATCTTAGCTGTAGCTGGTGGCATTGTTTTTATTGTTTTAATTTCGGTGGCAGTCATCTGCAAAATCAAGAAAAGGTAAGATTGATTATATTTATTATTGTGTAACACCCAAACATCCATTTTTAGCTCACCTGGCCAAAGGCCATGTGAGCTATTGCCATCACTTGGCGTCCGTCGTCGTCGTCCGTCGTCGTCGTCGTCGTCCGTCGTCGTCGTCGTCCGTCGTCGTTAACTTATCTTCAAACTTTTTCTCCTCTGAAACGACAGCACAGATTCAAACCAAAATTGATCTGGTGGTACTTTAGGGTATCCCTCACAGAACAGATGTGGGGATTTTTGATTAGTCGAAAAACATGGCCGCCATGGCTAAAAATAGAACATAGGGGTAAAATGCAGTTTTTTGCAAATAACTCAAAAACGGCTACAGATATCAAAATTCTGGCATAGGGTAAAAGTGATCAGCACCTCAAGATCTACCTACCCTGAAAATTTGAAGAAAATCCAACAACCCATGTAGGAGTTATTGCCCTTTTTGTGGATTTTTTGCAAATTTTACACCTGTTTAGCTCAATATCTTGAAAATTATACTAGATATTTGAGCAATTTAAATTGCATATTGTTAAGCACATCAAGATCTACAAAATATGTAATAGGGTCAACGTTGTAGGACCTTTCCTTTTAGGAGTTATTGCCCTTAGAACGTCAAAATTGAGCATTTTAACAGCATTTCCTCATTACATTGAAAACGTTAACTCCTCTGACACTTTAAGTCCAAATGGAACCAAACTTGGTATAGTTGTTTATTAGCATTAGGTGTATAGAACCGATGTGCGGATTTTTGATTTGTCGTAAAACATGGCCGATGTGGCTAAAAAAAGAACATAGGGGTAAAATGCAGTTTTTTGCAAATAACTCTAAAACGGTGACAGATTTCAAAATTTTGATAGGGAACAAAAGTGATCAACACCTCAAGATCTACCAGCTCTAAAATTTTGAAGAAAATCCAACAACCCATGTAGGAGTTATTGCCCTTTTTGTTGATTTTTTGCAAGTTTTGCAACTGTTTAGCTCAATATCTTGAAAACTATACAAGATATTTGAGAAATTTAAATTGCATATTGTTAAGCGCATCAAGATCTACAAAATACGTAATAGGGTCAACGTTGTAGGACCTTTCCTTTGAGGAGTTATTGCCCTTAGAACGTCAAAATTGAGCATTTAAAAAGCATTTCCTCATTATATTGAAAACGTTAACTCTTCTGCCACTTTAAGTCCAATTGGAACCAAACTTGGTATTATTGTTTATTAGCAATAGGTGTATAGAACTGATGTGGGGATTTTTGATTGGTTGTAAAACATGGCCGCTCTGGCTAAAAATAGAACATTAGGTTAAACTGCATTTTTTCGAAAAGTAACTCAAAAAGGGTGCCAGATTTTTAGATTTTGATTGAGAACAAAAGTGATCAGCACCTTAAGATCCACCATATTGTCAGATGACCCCCTTATTAATCTTATGATCCTTTCAACGTCAAAAGATTTTGCCTAATAACCTTTACTTCAGGCATATATGTCAGGTGAGCGATTCAGGCTCCTGTGAGCCTCTTGTTACATATACCATCCTATTTGCTTTGAATGCCGAAACACTTAAATTAGTGTCAAGTCCAAAAAGCAGCTGGATGCGTGGATGTTTGGGTGTTACACAATAATAAAAACAAACATAAAAAGATGTTGATCAAAAATACATGTATCTTTTCGCCAATGGCTAAATATTTTTTTTCACTTTTAATATCTTTTGGCCTGAGCACCTATGATGAGTTTTGAATAGACGAAAGGCTTGTCATTCGTAGCAAAATTAATTTCTTTGAACACTGTTGAAATCAACTCTCTTGTAATTTTGATTAATAACAACTCGTGGTGGTTAGGACTACTAGTGGAGTTAAATGTCCCCACGGTAAGCCTGCACGGTAAAACCTTCGAAGTGCAGTCGTGGTGAAAATAAAGCGTACTTACGCCGTAGTGAGACCGTGAGTAATCGGCTTCTGTCGTATTGACGTCCTAGCACAAGCGTAGCAGGGGCGTACCTAAATTGACAGCCAATCCCACTACGATCTCGTCACGATCATAATACTCTACTATTATACTACGACTTACAAGATCATACTATGACGCTATCACGCCCTTTGTGTTCTTAGTACGATCCTACCGAGATCTTTCTACGTTTAACAATTGGTTCATCGCTCGCACTTACAAGAATGAAATGCATAAAAGTATCAATTTACCTAGCCTTATATCCCATGTATTATTGGCAACAAATACCTTTCCTAGATTTCATTTTTAGCCACAAGCTTATACATAACAAAACTATTATAATACATGTATATATTTTGAAAAAAAGCAATTTCAAATGCAACAGTGACACCTCTATAATAGTAAGAGAAAGTAAATTTAAAGAACATATATGTACATGTACCATCATTTATGTTGATTAACATTAAGAAATTCATATATATTTTAACTTCATCTACTAGTAACACTTCATGGCTAGCGGGACACCTGAACCCCTACCCTATATGCATCAAAGTATTTGTTCTTATTATCGAAGTAAGCGTAGTAGAATCGTACGGAGCGTAGTACAGGCTTAGTGAAAGCGTATAAAATCATAGTAGAGGAGGCATAGGAAGATCACGATCAGTAATGGTATTATCGTAGCAACGTACGGAACTCGTAATGGTCGTGGCAGCAACGTACTAGATTTGTTCATTGAAAACTTTATTCTAATTAACCATCAAACCATCGGTCGTAGTACTGTCGTCCTTGCTGTCACATTGACCACGTCTAAACTAATTCATTGCGACTATACAACGATCATTAAGATCGTGGATGTCGCGAAGAGCGTAGTAAGATCGTGGTCAGTGTGATGCATGGCTCTAGATGATGTTTTCCATAATATCTCTTGAAAAAGAAAGGCAGGCTAGGAGATACATTGTTACGTGTCAGTTTGTTTTCAGATGTGATGATCATAAAGTTTATACATTGTATCACGTGCTTTTGTAAAGGTTTTAAAGATGCATATTGACCATTTAGAAAAAGATAGAATGATAGAAATTTACTTTAAATGAAAAAAAAGACAAATACTTTTACAGCTTTTCACAATTAGTTTGCACAAGGAGCGCCATAGCTAAAACAAATAAAAACTTCTTAACTCACCTTTTAATTTTTCATTCGCTTAAGGCCATTGTGTTAAGCTGCGCTGCGAACGAATCTATGGATATTTGTATCATAAAGTGCTATGTAACAAATGATTTGTTCTTAAAACTGTTTAACAAACCATAAACTCATCAAGCTGCATCAGTGATAGAAAGGCTTTTTGAAACACCCAGAATACCGAATTTCACATCGTCAAAGCATCTTGTATAATAATATATCAAATGGTTCGGTGAGCTCACAATGTGTCACGTGGCCTTGTTCTAAATTAAAATTTTAATATTTAATACAAAACTAAATGACAATTTATTTTCACATTTTTCAATTCAGTTATTATAAATGTAAGTTAACTGTTCGTATCAACTTTAACTAGATTTCTTTAAAAACGACTTATTCTCATTTTCCCCTGATACTTGGAATTACTTTATTTAATTTCTTTTCATCTATTCCCTTTATTTATTTTGTTGATTATAATTACGAAACAAAGAGAAATACCTGTTTTTTGACAAATTAAATATTGCAACAAAACTAATTTATGATTCAGTAGAAACGATTTATCAATGGGTAAATGATAATTTTTGTACATTGTTTCCTATATATGCATGTTCAGATAAGAACCATATTCATATATTTGCATTAAACGTTCGTACGCTAACGATACTAATTCTTACTGAGTTGTTTCGGAATACTTATACTTATTTATAAAAAATAAACTTCCTCTGTAAGTTTCAATAACACTTTTCAGTGCTTTCTTTTTCATGTCATATTCAATATCAGATTGGTATCTAGTCTTAAGAATTTTAACTTTAAAAAAATCTTTATTTTCCTTAATCCTATGATCTCAACCTTATCTTATTCTGTATAGCTTATTTCGCGTTTCATGTAAATAAAATTACTCGGTCTTTTATTACTTTCAGAAACACAAGAATTGTTGAAGATTATCCTCACAGTGAAACCAAAACAAACAAAGAGACAAAAGAGCAAGAAATCACAGATTTACGTTCAGCTAAAGCAAGCACTGAAAATATTTCTAAATCATTATCATTATCACCAACATATAGTGACCCTCTCAACAGTCTCCCACCTAATGTTCAACCTCCCCCTCCCCAAGAGGTGGAATATGCAGTTGTAGTAAACCCAAAAACAAAGAAACAGGGGACAAGTAAAACCAATAAAAATGTTGTTGAGAATGAGAATCCTTATCAAACTCCGTATGCATAAAGATTGTTGAAAGTATGCAAAATAGTTCGGTCAAAAATGTCTAGTCTATTTACAATGGCGTCATACATTTTGTGTTTTCTTCAAATACCACATTTTTAAAAAGAAATATCTTTGTCCTCACTCTGTTTGTTATTGCTCTTCATAACTTTAGTTTTTACCACCAAAATGAAAAAGATACAATGGCTTTCGGCATTTGTCTTGATGTTTATTTTCACTGTATGTATTAAACTACATACAAACCTCTGAGCTCCACAATGATGTTTAGTTCACCATCATCACCATCATCATCATCGTCATCTTTATCATCGTCATCTTCTTCTTTTCCTTCCCCATATCCGGGAGTAGACTCCCTAAGTTGTTTTAATTCATGTTGTATCATACATGTCATTACTTGTCATTGCAACTATTTTTATATGCACGCATAGTTATTTGATTCATCGGTTGATCGGTTGCATTTTACAATTGATGTATATCCTTACATAAACGCTATTGATTTGAATTGTTTTACTAAAAGACGTAGAATCTATCATTTCGCATTTTAAAAAAATCAAATGAAATTTACATTATATGAAAAATATAGTGTAAAACATCTGACATGTCTGAAGAAATTGTTCCAATTACATAAAAAATAATTGGAAAAAAGCAGTGTTTATAAGGATTACCCGCTCAACCGTTCAAAACGGGAAGCAGGTACTCGACTGACATGGAAAGGGGAATCACATTACAACTCAACGCAATTAAGCTGTATACCAAATTTGAAATCAATCCGTTCAGTAGAAGCAAAGAAATATGTAACAAAAACTATTTCTAACTCTTAAAAAAGTCTTATTTAGCTCAGAAAACAGGAAGAAGATGTGGGACTGACCTAGATTACAACCTATCATGCTTGAGCAGTGTACCAAAGGAGTAGGGACGACAACCTAAGTCTCAACCTTAATGAATACAGTTATCAGATGCTGATAAAATATCTATTAGATATCCAAAAAGGAGAAACTAAATATATATTTTTTTCATTTTTAAATGAATGTTTTGGTAAACAATATGAAATGAAACTGACCTTCATTCAGAGAATCTTCAATCTACATTAATTTTCAGCATTTTTAAAATACATTTGGACTGGAAAAGTATCTCCGCACACGAGAAATGACTAATTAATTTTATAGTTTGTTTATATGGCTTATATAAACCTTCTCTTGAAATATAAAATTGTTTCTCGTATGCGAACGATGTTTTCTGGTCCAAAATGTACCTTGTAAATGACCAAAATTTCTCATATTTTGTCTTTTTTCTAAAATCACTAGAACTATGATGTCATTATGACGCTTCAATATTAAATTTTAAAATGTTTGGCCATGTTTTTCTTTTAGGCAGAGTTTACACTTTATTGCAGCCAGAAATGTACACTTTGCATGGCCTTCATATGTTTAGGCTAAATAAGGGCTTTATCACCCCTTCTCCTTTATGTAAAAGATGAGATCTCTGTTACAAACGTTTTTAACAAACGGAAAAACAGTCAAACAGACAGACGGGCAAGGTGTTTGCAATATAGCCCCATCTTTTACAGGTGGGGTATAAAAAGGAGGACAAACTAATTTAAAACAAAGGTAGCGTTTGCACTGTTATCTGGGTCATCGGTTTGTACCACTAATCTCTCTAAGAATGCCCGGGTATCGCATTATCGTAAATTTGCTTGATGTTATAAAATCAATTGGGTTTTTTTTTATTTAGGAACTCCAAAATGGTTTGTTTTCATATTTGTTATTTTTAATGACATAAGAAAACTGTTTTACTAAAAAAGAAATTACTTTAGAAAGGCCTTGAAAATGACTATTTTTGTCAAGACATCCTTTTAAAAACGACATATTGCAATATTTTTGTTGTTTAAAAATATCTAGCATTTTTTATTTTGAATTTTGATTTCTTTAAGTGACCCATATTTTCCTTTTCTCCATTTGAATGTGTTCTAATTTTATTTACTTTGTGTACTTATAATAACCATTTATAGGGTCTCGCCAGTTTGTGGCTGTCGCACTTAGGTAATCAGTCTGTCTGTGCTCCCGTATATGCGTCCGTCCGTAACAAAATCAGTGATACACTTGCAGATATAGGGCTGATATTCTATAAGTGAGTCAAGTATGATGACTTACAACGACTCTTTTCGCCCAATCAAAGTACCAGCCCTTGGTCTTTGTAAATTTTACTATCCACCATAGATCGCATGTATCAAAAGTTTTTAGTTTATCAAATATGGGTAACATGTGTCAAAGACAAATATCGAAAAAAAGTTCATATTGTTCCGCGAAGTGCAGGGTTTAACTAGCGGGGCCCTAAGAGATCGGTATAGCTAGTCAGAATTTTAAATTTGTTTAAACTTAGATTTTAAAAATCTTGTGCAATCTTTATTTATTATGACATTTTTTGTAACATTTTTCAAATAAATATAATAAATCATATATTTCTATTTCGTTTTCATGATGTAAAATTCCTCAATATTTGATGCAGTTCTTCTTTGTCAAGTTATATTGCTTTTATGTCCGCTCCGCCATCAAAACTACTGTGTTGAAAAACAAATCTAAGTAGTGTAAGTTTTCACACTGATCCCCACTGTTAAAGTGAAATTTATAGATCCTTAATTCATAGTTTTAGTGTTTTTTTACACGTTTTTAACCTCTATACGATTTCTGTATTGTGTTTAGATTAATCGAAATGGCATATATTTTTTTCTTATTAAGCTTCAACATGTCCATTTTGAAATATATGAAGGTTTAAAAACACATTCCTAAGCACCATTTTACGGTGCATGTAAACACAAAAGGATTTATAATCTGAACACTAATAATTTTTTAAGGTGCATGTAAATAAAAAATTATCAAAAATCTTATGTGAACCCTATCCCAGGCCATAAAGGTTGATCTTATTCATAAATGGACATTTCAGTTGTAATTGTTCTTGACTCTTCAAATTTATAATGTGTTTGGCATTTTCAATGAGTCTTGAATGGACTAAACGCGCCATAGGCATAGCAAAATTTTATTTTATTGTCTCACTATGACTTTGTATTGCTTCTTTGCTCAGGATTGATGGATTTTACGAGATCTTTGGTTTATTGAAGATCTAAAATACATTAAAACAAGGATTCAGAAGTATGCACTTAAATAAAATGGATGAATGAAATACAAAAATAAAAATAATAAACAGTAGACCCCCAAACAAAGCAAAGAAAAAAACACAAAAAACAACAACACATCCACAAAGACATACAAAAAAGGGTCGTTGCATTAATACCTTCCCCATTCTATTTTTGTAACAATCGAAAGTTTGACAATCACAAACTTTTAAATACCTAAGCATGTACTACGACTTTTATTTAATGCCACGTTATAACTCACTGTTGCTAGTTACGTTAATCAGAAACTCGCTACTTTTGGATGATACCGTAGTTCATTCAAAGGTTGTGCGTGTAAAAAATATTTTGAATATGATTGATTAAAAGTAAGCGACTCGGATTACATGGGAACGACACTAACAGCAATTAGTACAGCGAATTCAAGCGGAAATGAGATTTAAATTCAGTAGATCCGGAATTTGAATGGTGAGCAATTTATGTTTAGTATAACACTTTATTGCATAATAAAAAACCCAAGAGGTTAAGCAAACACAATCATACAAACACAATGAGCATGTTACTGTACAAATACAACAAAAGATAATATAGTATTCACAAATATGTATGAATGTGACCAATATGTATCTCATTGTCGCAACTCAAGTGATTGCTTTACAAAATCAACAACCATGGGTAAAACATCCATATTTGGGTTAAGTTCAAAAACTAATTTATCAATGGCGTCAAGTTGGTTGAAATTAACACATTTTGTTTGTATAAAATCAAAAAATGTTCTTTTATTATTAATAATTTGACAATTAAAAAAGAAATGAGCTTCATCATCAATTATTTTGTATGATTTACAAAGTCTTTGTTGTTTTCTTGCTATATTCTTGGATCTACAAAGTTCAATATTTAGGTTATGGTCACCAATACGTAGTTTGGTTAGTATATTTCTACTATTATAATTTTAAAAATTTAATGTGACCAGTGTTTTGCAACTGACCCGGATCAAGATAGCAAATAAAATGCATATACCAATCCTATAAAAGTATCAGAGGAAGAATTCCATCTGACCAAGGATGTATGTAGCAGGTTAAACTAGTTTTCCACGATAATACACAAATAATATCACACAGTAAAATAAAATCGAAACAAGTGCAGTTCAGACATATAGACAAGAACAAACGAAAAGAAGGGGACTTTTAGAAGACAGCTAGTAGTCCCTTGTCTAATCGAGAAAGGGGGACCCCCGATGTAATACAACAATTGCTTTCTTTGATCTTTTGAAAAGATTATATTTCTAAAAACAATAGTCGGTTATTATCTGTTATGGAGAAGCAGAAGTACCAATGGGGTATCCGAATGTCAAAAGTCCAAAAGGGCAGAGACAAAACCAGTAAACACCAACAAGAACGGGACAAAAACAGGCAACATGTAAAACATGGAAACACAAAATAACTGAATATCAATCAACAATGTGAACTCCAGTCGAAACAAGAGTGAACTCATGTGCTCCGGAAGAGTAAGCAGTTCCTGCTTGCTATAGCACACCCGTCGCGTTGCCAATAGTCCATTCAGCGTGTCAAATCCGGTAAAGGAAGACAAAACAAAACCCTATGACAAACCAACATCTGCACTCATCTGAGAGATCGAAATCCCATATTTGTCTATAAGTTCATGATGTCTTCCGTAAAGTTTCTTGAGTGAAGACAGCAACCGAGGAGCAACATAACCCTGTGTGAGCAATTTTTGCGTCAGACGTGTTGCTCTGCTAAGGAAATCGATGTAAGTCCCGCACGCTCTAAAGTAACGAGTCAATTGAGATACGTAAACTCCATTAGCTGGAGCGAACGGAATGTTGCTACACAAGAAGGGAAAGTTGACGATAGGAAAGTTGAAGTCATCACGTTTGTCATAGAGCCTTGTTGAAAGTCTTCCTTGAGAGTCAATTTCGAGATGTAGATCTAAATATGAAGCAGACTTCGTAGAATCCGTTGTGTCCTTTATCTCAAGCTCCTGGGAATATATGAGATGGAGAAAGTCACCAAATCGAGAATTGTTTAGTGAAAGGACATCATCAATATAACGGAACGTGAGGTTGAAAGAGAGAGCCAGTCTACGGTCTTTTTTGTCTAGAAGAGATTGTAAGAAGTCTGCTTCATATGAATGAAGAAACAAATCAGCAAGCAAAGGTGCACAATTAGTGCAATCCCTATTGTTTGGCTCTCAAGAAAAAAAAAACATGATAAATTATTGTTTTATGTGCATTGAATGATATACCAACAACATCAAAGAAACGCAAAGAATGAAAACAGCTAGGGGAAAAAAATCAACAAACGGTAAAAACTATAAGTGTTCTAAAATGATAAGGTGTAATATTCTCGGGTTATGAAATAATATTATAATCAGTATCAACATTTGGTAGCGAAAGATCCATTGTATACAAGAAAGGAATAAAGACTTTTATATGGATCTTTACATGAAAAGAAACAAAGCAATGTACAGCGCCCAGACAATGTCTCATCATGACTGAACAAAATGTTAAAACTAAAAAAAAAAAACATTATAGGAAACAAAGACCATATGCTGATTTTGAGATAAAACAACAAATTGAAATACACGTATTTCCTTAAATCATTGAATTTCCTTCCTATAACAATATCAATGTTCATTGGAATTATAAATAATAAAATGCTCAGGGAATGATTTCACTTGTGACTATATTAAAGCCATATTTAGACATGAATAATAAGGAAATTATCTTTTATCTATTTCTGTCATATAAATTAACAATTAATAAACAGATAATCATGTGAAAGTTATAATCAACCGTATCCTAGTTATAATATGTACTGTGGTATATAATTTAAAGATGAACAAACAATTTCATGTGTGGTTTTTACTGAAATTGATCGTGGAATATTGTCATGCTATCAATTGTACGTACTTAATAACAAGAGGCTCCCAGGAGCCTGAATCGCTCACCTTAACTACACAGATACATATATTTAGTAGATATTATTGTGCTTAACCATATGCGATTTAAATTTCTGAAACATCTTGGTTAGTTTTCAAGATATTGGGCTTAATAAGTGCAAAATTTGGCAAAAATTGCGAAAAGGGCAATAACTCCCACATCAGCAGTCAGATCTTTTCCGAAATTTCAGGACAGGTAGATCTTAATATGCTGATCACTTTTGATTCTTGCACAATTTTAATATCTGAAACCATTTTTGAGTAATGAAATTTACCCCTATGTTCTATTTTAGCCATGGCGGCCATGTTTTTGAACGAATCAAAAATCTTAACGATAGAGTTGTAGCATATAAGCTATTAAACAAGTGTGCCAAGTTAAAATGCAGTTGGTCTTACGGTGTCAGACAAGTTAATCTTTGAAATTCAGGGAAAAAGTAATGAAAAATTGTAAATTTTGTTGTTTTAAGGACATTAACTCCTAAAAGAAATGGTCCTACAGCTTTGACCTAAATACACGAAGTGTAGATCTTGATGTGCTTAATCATATGCAATTTTAATTTTTGAAATATCTTGTACAGTTTTCAAGATATTTGGCTAAACAAGTGAAACATTTTGAAAAAAAATCCAGAAAAAGGGCAATAACTCCTACATCAATTGTTGGATCTTCTTGAAACTTTCAAAGCAGGTAGATCTTGAGATTCCTTCAGAATTTTGATATCTGTAACCATTTTTGAGGTATTAGCAAAAAACTGCAATTGATACCTATGTTCTATTTTTAGCCATGGCGGCCATATTCTTTGACAAATCGAAAATCTGAACAACAGAATTGTAGCATTTATGCTATTAAACAACTGTGCCAAGTTTGGTTGAAGTTGGATGTATGGTGTCAGACAAGTTAATCTTTGAAATTCAGGGGAAATGTAATAAAAAATTGTAAATTTTGACGCTTTAATGGCCATAACTCCTAAAAGAAATGGTTCTACAGCTTTGACCTAATTACATGAAATGTAGATCTTGATGTGCTAAATCATATGCTATTTGAATTTTTAAAATATCTTATATAGGGCTAAATAAGTGTAAAATTTTGAAAAAATCGGGGAAAAAGGGCAATAACTCCTGGGCAGGTAGATCTTGAGGTGCTGATCACTTTTATCCTGCCAGAATTTTGATTTCTCACTTTTTGGACAGGACAGTTCCTATTTTTAGCGGTGTGAGATTTTTCTGTCTCACACCACCCCATGTGAGATAGATACATTATGACGTTACGTAACTAAGACTAAATAATAACGTTTTGTTGTCACTTACCAGTTCAGCCATGATTATCTCCGAGAGATGAAACCGGTCGGTAAAGAACTGTGATTGAATGTTAATTTATGTGAATTTTACACTTTGCCAAAGTTTCAAACTTTCATTGTCTTTATTACAGCGCAATAATATACACACCAATTGTGCAACGGTCGCATTCCAACGTAACATATTCATACGCTATGTTTTGTAAACAAATCCACATTGTACAATTTACGGGTTTGGTGAGAAAAATAATCAAACACCGATGATTAGGGCAAGATAAGGAAATCTCCGACACCCTTGGGTAAGATTTCTTTACATCTGCAACTCGACAGAGCCTCGTTGCAGACTTGAAATCTTACCCTCGGGGTGTCGGAGATTTCCTTATCTTGCCCTAACACCGGTGTTAGATTCTTATAATCTGTGACCGTTTTTGGGTTATTTGCAAAAAACTGTATTTGACCCCCCTGTTCTATTTTTAGTAACAGCGGCCATGTTTTTTTGACGTATCAAAAATCTCAACGCAAACTTTTTGCACAATACCCTAAGGAACAACCATATCAAGTTTGGCTGCATTTGGCCAAGCAGTTTCAGAGAAGAAAATTGTTGAAAAAAGCTAACGGACGACGAACGGACGACGAACGACGACGGACGACGGACGCCAAGTGATGGAAATAGCTCAAATGACCCTTCAGGTCCGGTGAGCTAAAAACAGGACATCATTTCACAAATAATTTTAAAATTTGCATCCAAAAGACTATCAACAGTCATAAATGTATACATGTACCATGAGACGATGCAAAAAAGCTCAAGATGAAATACATGCAAATTAATATCAATTTTCACAAAATAACCGCATGAAAGAACGACTATGTCTATAATAGGATGATAGGAGGGAAGAAATCTACCTAAGCTTTGGGCTGAAGGTGGTAAATGTTTAATTTGTTCTTCAAGTACGTCTTTTCATTTTTTTTAAACATTACCTTAAAAAAAACACATATCAAAATATTTAGAAATTATAAGTTACACACGTATACACAGATAAAACTATTTGATTCAGTTGATATGCGTTTAAACACACAAAGTTTCCAAGAAGTTAGAACCCTTCACATTTACACTTTCTTTAATCAAATTTACAAAACTTATATGCAAAGGTCTTTTGCCCACCTTGGTTAAGCTTTATTGATCAGAAAATATTGATTATAAACTTGAAACTTATTGGTATTTGCACTCCTCCATCAAAGAATAGCTTACCTCATAATGGTTTCAGGTCTTTAAGGAAAACAAACTTTTTTTGTCTTCTCGAGTACATACTAGTACTAGGTTTGTTTGTCGACCAAGTGAAACTTTTGATGATCTTTTTCATCGGTTCATTTAAACGAGAAGCAGATCTTCCCATCAGATAATACTTAAAAACTTTTATATGGTAAATGGACTTATATCTACGAAAGCAGGATGAGGTCATGCGAAAGGAGCAAAGAGGCACCAATGGGGCATTCGAGTGTCAAAAGTCCGAAAGGGCAACGACAAAACCGGTAAACACGAACAAGAACAGCACAAAGAAACACAAAACACAAAATCAACCGAACGGAAATCAACAACGCGACCCAAAGCCGTAACAAAAGTGAACTCTGAAGAGGTTCAATTCCAGGTAAAATTTATTTTACGTCGTTCCCACAAGATAGTTTGACGTTCCTACAACTTAATATGGCGTTCCCACAACAAAATATGTCGTTCCCACAATATAAATATATTGTTCCCACAAGATGATTATCTCGTTCCTACAAGATAAGTATCTTGTTCCCCCAACATATAAGTATCTCATTCCAAAATGATATTAGTATTTCGTTCCCACAAGATAGAATCTCGATCCCACAACTTAATATGTCGTTTCCACAAGATAAATATATTGATCCTACAACATAATATCTCGTCCCCACAATATAATATGTCGTTCCCTCAAGATATGATATCGTTCCCATAAGATAATTATCTCTATCCCACAAGATATAACTATCTCGTTCCCACAACATAATATGTCGTTCCTGCAAGATAGTATTTTGTTCCCACAACAAAAATACTTATATCTTGTGGTAACGAGATACTGATCTTGTGGAAACAACATGTTAAGTTGTGAGATCGAGGTACTTATATCTTCTGGAAACGAGATACTTATATGCTGTGGAAACGAGATACTTAATTGTGGGAACGAGACACTAAATTGTGGGAACGAGATAATTATCTTTTGGGAACGATATATTTATCTGGTGAGAACAACATATTAAGTTATGGGAACAACATACTACTAGTATCTTGTGGGAACGACATAAAATAAATTTTTCACACGACCTCAATCTGCTTCCGTAAAAATCCCTATCAGAAGTTATCTGAAAAAAATCAACTTGATGACACTTTTGTAGAGGCCAATAAGCTGAACGTTTGAAAATACAAATACAAAAACGGGTATAAAACAGTAAATTTTGTTATGCTGTATATTTAAAAAGAGTAACCTCTCATCGGCAGCATTTGAATCAAAACACTTGAAGGTAAAAATCAAAGCGCTAAAGCGTTTAAAGGCAAGCGAAATATATAAGAACTATACATAGATTTATTCTCTGTTAAAGTATATAATTGTTCAAAATGTTTGCGAATTATTAATTTTGGTTAGCAAAGAAAGGATCGTCGTGCAGATGCCCTCAAATTTAAAGTTAATGAACACAATTGCACACACAAGACAGGTATCGTGTAATAACGGTATCGATTGAAACACCCCTTCGATTAAAATGCACTCGTCCCAATGATGTGTATTTTGTACTGATTTTATGAATGGTGAAGCTAGAGTCTGAATCCATGCATTGACCAATCAAATGAGAAAATATTTATACGAACCAATCAAGCAATAGATGAATACATAATGTGTATTCTATCGCCTTTAACTAAAAAGTTCGTCATGAAAGATGCAAAGGAATAAATAAAACTTGTGCCGGTCATATTAAATGCCAATAAAAATTGAGATTTATAGAAGTGTATATCATGTTAACAAATATTGAAAAGTAATATAGAAAATAGAGCATTTTATTCTAGTCTGGATGCAGGAAAATCACTCCGTCTAGACAGAAAAAAAAACGCGAAAATCATCACTACTCTATAGACTCCATAAGGCTTCGCTGGCGCTTGCCTAAAAACCAAAAGTACTCAAAACCTGAAAATTATGTCTCAACCCGTTCCCCCTGCTAAATAAGTTAAAAGTTCAAAGTGGCAAAACTCACACAAAAACTTGGGGGTCAAAACTTCTTGGTAACATGCACGACTAAATATGGTGTCCTTCCTATGACCAAGATTCAGTTCAGTAGTTTCACATGAGTTGCGCTGACAAGATGATAAATGTGGATTTTCAACAAATTTCTAATCCAAATGGTCATTTCTCCCACAAACATTTGAGGAAAAAAAATTCCTGGTAATGTGCACAACTACACATGGTGTCCTTCCGCTATACCAAGTTTCTCGGTTCAGTAGTTTCAGAGGAGTTGCGCTGACAAACTTTGTGACTGGCATACGGACGGATGGACAGACAGGTCAAAGCAATATGTCTCTTTGATCATGAATCGGCTGGTTACTTGCATGTAGTTTTTTACCGCACAACAAGAGATCGTATTATGGTGTCGCTATAATTTTTCTTTACTATAAAAACCCTTGAGATACTAGTACGCTACACAGCTAACTAAAACAATTTTGCTCTATATTTTCTAGTTATACAGTATGGTGAACATGATGTTTACGAGTTGAAGAACATGACATACCATGATGCAGAGAGAGGTTGTAGACTGTTCGGAGTACAAATACCAGAAGACATGTCACCAGATCAAATATCTATCAACTCTTCCCTGTTAGGAAAGTTCTGGGTTGGAAGAAAAATTCATTTTTCTAGGAAAATCAATGTTGTTGGTATGTTATAGTTAACAAATAAAGATTAGCGTGTTTGCATGTGGGTAATTACATATTTAGTATTATTTTGTTCAAGACTTTCAAGAATGTTACACACTTGTTTATACAAACATGTAGTACGGGTACGCAGAAGGTGATAAATAAATCTAAATCGAAAAAAAGCCTCTTGTTTTCTAGATGACTGTCTTTCTCTAGGAACATCACATTCTCGGTGGTTTGGCAAAGTTTAACACATAAAATTTCAAGTTTACCTTCAGTTGTTAAATTGAACTGGTATTACATACGCCATTTCAAATTGACGATAAAGAGATCTGGAATAAGTGTACGCGACATAACAAAAAGAAACGCCAATTAAAAAAAAACACAATTGAAAACAGCCAGCGGTCTTCAACATGACCAGAGGTCGCTGCTCGTCGTCTTGCATTGGCCCAGGATTAAAAATACAATAGATAAGAGTCAAAACCAATTCCAAAATTATCAACGAAAGACCCATTTCTGGATAAAGAACAATTAACAAAAAAAGACAGGGACAAACAAAAGCTTTGACAAAGATTCCTGGCTTAGGACAGGCGCATATAAAATGTAGTGGGGTTACACTAGCCAAGCCTTCCCCTATAGACGATCTTCCAATTTCGATTTTTTGTTTGGTAATTGTCGAAATATAACCTCAAATTACTGGATAACTGGTTGCCGTCGTCAATTGCGCGTAAAAGGGAATTTTTTAATTTCATTATTTAAGTGTAGATGAATTGGTTTGAAAGGACCCTCCGAGTGAAACAAATTAATTAATTCATACCCGTAGCCAGGGGGGGTTCGAGGGGTTCGGACGAACCCCCCCCCCCCCCCTTGGACAAAAAATTTGATAAAAATAGGGAAAAATCAGATGAAAAATCGGTTAAGCACTATTAAAGTCAGAAAAAATTGTGAAATCGAACCCCCTCTTCACATTTTCGAACCCCCTGTTGAAAAATTCTGGCTACGGGTATGTCATTTAATGTTTGATTGTTTTCCATTAGAAAACACATTTAATAGATTGATAGAATAATTCAGTCCCTGTGCTCTCTTCTAAAAAAGCCGCCATTTTACCCCCATTGACCTCTCGTGACCCCTATTCTAACATCCGGAACGTTCCAGAATGCCACTTTCGGACGATTGTCTATTGATAATCTTGTGCAAAGCACAAAAATAGCACACTATAAATATCAAATCGATAAAACTTCAATTCAACAGGAAAGAACCTGAAATACTATACGACAACAACGAGACGAAGAAACTATGGAGCTTTTATATACTGATTAAAAAAATCAAATATACCGTTTCTAAAATCCGGCATAACACTTCCATCAATTCATGATTTGGTGTTATATCATCACACAAAACTGTCATGTTTGATCACTGTAATGCTTAAAAATAGTACAATAATCAAAAGATAATAGTTTAACGTTATAAAGTTACTATCAAATTATCAATATTTCTACCAAAAACACAAAGATTTTACTTAAACTTCCAACTCGTATCCTTTCTTTAATAATTTTTCGAGCCAATTAACCATCACCATCTCCTGAGAATTGTTTTTGAATTTCCGAGCCTTATTTACAACATTTCCATAAAATTCAGGATGTGATATTCCTATTGCAATAAAAAATCGACGTATACAGTTATTTTTTTCAATAAAATTTCATAAAAAGATTTGACTCATTTGTGGTATCGATATCGATCTCTCACATGAGTGCAGTTGTTGGTTTGTCATAGGGTTTTGTTTTGTGTTTTTTTACCGGATTTGACACACTAAATTAGAAATTTGCAGAGCATTGGCTGTGTTATAGCAGGCAGGAACCGCTTACTTTTCTGGAGCATATGAGTACACTCCGCTACGAATCCAGTTCGCGTTGTTCATTTTTGCTTGATTGTTTTTTTTTTTGTGTGTGTGTTTCCTTGCGTAGTTCTGTTCGTGATTACTGGTTAAGAAAATATTTTTCTAACAATTTAAATACATATTCAGTAACATTGTCGCAAAAGGGGAGATTCGTTGAAAAGATGGATATATTCGACATTTATTCCTTTTAATAAATAATAAAAAGCATACAAATGTTAAGAACATATTAAAAGTACTTAAAAGTATGCAATTTTGTAAATGAACGCCCTCCTAGTACATTTTGAAGTTCAGACTGTAATTTTCGAGTACAGCTTCAAATGTCATTTCTGAAACGATGTATTTATCATTCTCTCAAATAATTTTTTGGTATCAAAAGCATCAAAAAGTTTAACAGTTTTGATTAAATGAGGCCACATATCGACAAGTAATGGTTCATGGGCATAATATTTGTCTCTCCGTCCGTCTACAATTTCTTGAGAATCCTTTTAACTAAAAAAATACTTATGAGCACATTCAATTATTTGCAATTTCCACACAAAACTTAATAAAGAAAACATACATGTACAAAGTTTTAAATTTCATAAAAATATCTAAACACATTTCTGTTTTCTGCATTTAATTTTATATCAAAGAACAAACATTGTGAAATATAATATTTATGAAAAATATTTCGAAACGAATAAATATAATTCAAAAGAATGATGTATGCATCGTTTCTTAACTGAGGTTTCTTTTCAAACATAAATAGGTAGTATTAAAGCTCGTTTTTTTTTAATTGTTTATTGTTTTGATATTTAGAATACAGGTTAATGTATGATTTGTGATTCATTAAGCAACTATGAATTGCAAATATAACTACAGTGACGACAATATAGACAAAAAGTTAGTGGAAAAAGTCGCGTGAACAGAGTGGTTAAAAAAGCCTCCACTGTACACCATATTTATATTCATATCGCACTGATTATACTTAAGACCTTATAGAATGATATTCCATCTCATCTTAAAAATTTGACAGCAATATGACTCGATGCTTTCAATATGAGTTCATTTTTAGATTTAGATCTAATCATTTTCAGTTTAAAAATTACACTTTCTCAATTGTAAATTTTCATATTCTTGAAGGCGATGTAGCACTAGCTCCGTTTTACGAATTTGCAGTGGTGTTTAATATTAAAAACTGTTTCATTACATTAAGAAATATGCAAAAACAAGCTCATCCCATTTTTGTCTATGAGTCCATGATGTCTACCGTAAAATTTATTGAGTGAAATGTTGTTCTTTATTAGTATATAAATGTGAAAATGTCATTTTTATTATCTTTTACTTTGGTGGTTAATTCCATCAAATTTTACATACCATTAACAATGACAACTTATTTTCAATATTAGGCTTGGCAGATTGTGAATTTAGAGAAAAACAAAATGCGAACGACTTTTCTTCGTGTGCTAGAAAATGTCAAGCTTTCAACTTCTTCCAGTTCGGACCATTCGAGGTATGTTCATATCTTCCTACTTGCAGAAAAATTTGAACACAGAACCACTGGCTTGAGGCTTTACAAGAACACAAAATAATTCTTTAGTTCTGATATTTTTTGAAAATATGATAATATAAAAACAAAACATATGTTGTTTTTTTTATTATTTAAAAAATGTCTGTTGGCAAGATTTAGAGATGTACATGTATCTATAAAAAATGTTTACACAAAACTGCATAAAACAAACTTTCATTGTAAAAATTTCAAGTACAAATGAGGAAATGATTGAGCTTTTATTGACACAGTGCACCTCTTTAGTGCTGATTTGTTTATGTATTCATGTAAAGCAGACTTCTTTCAATCTTACAATTATTTTTCAACAAAAGGTTGGTATTGCTTATCTTTTATCCTCCCCTCCATAATTTGGTAACTTGTCCGTCTAAAGTACTCCTAGAAATACCTCATGCTTCAGAATATCAGTCAGAATTTCGCACATCTTTCAAGTTACATAAAAGTTTGGATGTAATAAAGCTCAGAAACATTCACATGGATGGACCTATGGTTTCTTTTTGTCATTAAACTCACTGGACAATACATTTTTGTAATTCCTTATTGACATCAAATTTTTCACGTTTGGAAGTGAAATTTTTGAACACAAATTAGCATTCCGATGGGCACAAATTGTGCTCCTCTTCTCGTCGATTTGTTTTTATACTCTTACGAGACTAATTTCTTCAAGAACTCGTAAAGAACAAAAAGATGAAATGGGCAAGGTCCTTAATCTCACTTTCAGATATATTGACGATGCCCTCTCTGTCAACAAGGCTTCGTTTGGTAGACGGATTCCTTTGATGTACCCTCCAGAGTTCGAGATTAAGGAAACCACCGAATCCAATTGCTTCACATCATTCCTGCATTTGAATCTCAAATATGACCAGGGTGGTAATCTCAGTACAAAAATCTACTATAAAAGAGACGTTCTTAATTTCCCTAACATTGAAAGCAACCTACCTACTTCACCTGCTTACAGTGTTTATATTTCACAACTTATTTGATTATTTGATATGCCAGGGCTTGTACATTTTATCTTACTTTTTGATACGACACCGCTGTCTCCGTGACCGACTATCAGACCAAGGTACAAGAAAATACGTCTCATACGGTCCCTAAAATATTCTTCGTTCGTTATCAGCCATTGGTGGGAAATTTCAAAATTAGTTTGAACGTTTTGGTTAGTGACTGTTTTGATAAGTATTTGGTGATTGATGTACTGAGATGATCTTCTTACTATGTCTATTTTTTCTTCGCAACTGTGTTGCGTTTTGTGTTACAACCGGACTTAAAGATAGCAATGGAAGTGGGAGGTTTGGCGCACCATAAACCCTGGTTTTCCGCATCTCCCGTCCCTATTACATTTGAAATGCCAGTACCAAGTCAGGACCATTGCGATCTATAATTTTCCAGTGTGTCTTCCGTGTTTTGTCTTTTCTGTTGGACATTGAGATTGATTTTCAAAGTTCGTTAATTTTGTTATTACCTTTATAAGCCGAGTTGCAACGAAGTTGAGCTCGGGTATTGTTATGGTGATGTTAGGCGGCTGGGTGGATGTGCGGACGTTTGGGCGTGCTCGTAAACAATTGGTTGCTGGACCATAACTCAAAAAGTTGTCAACCGATTCTAATAAAACTTTAGATATTGTTACATACTATAAGAGGAGGGACCCTATTGTTTTTGGGGTAAATATGTTCAAGGTTAAGGTCACAGTGACAGAAAAACGTTAGAACATTTCTTGAATCAGTGGTTTCCGGACCATAACTCCAAAGGTTGTCAAATGATTTTAATGAAACTTAGGGATAGTGTTGCTTGCTAAAGGAGGAGGAACCCTATTGATTTGAGGGTAAATCCATTCAATGACAAGGTAATAGCGACAGAATTTCGTTAGAAAATTTCTTGAATTAGTGGGTTCTGGACCATAACTCCAAAAGTTGTCAACCGACCTTAATTAAACTGTGTGATATTGTTACATACCATAAGAGGAGGAACCCTATTGACTTTGGGGTCAGTCTGTGTAAAGTCAAGGTCACAGCGGCAGAAACATGTTTAAGAATTTCTTTTAAAAAGTGGTTTCCAGATGATTACTCAAAAATGTTTCCAGATAATTACTCAAAAATGTTTTCAGCCAATTTTGAGAAACTTTGGAGTTTTCAACCAATTTTGAGAAACTTTGGAGTTTTCAACCAATTTTGAGAAACTTTGGAGTTTTCCACCAATCTTAAGAAACTTTGGGATGTTTTAAACCATAAAAGAAGGAACCCTACTGATTTAGGGGAATTTTCATTCATTTAGGTCAGCAAAAAATGTTAGTAATTTTTTTTAAAAGGAACTTCTTGACGTATTAAATCGGCATGTAACAACTTATGCTAAAGTTTTGGGTGGTTAAATGCTGCAACTCGGCTTTTGCACCCCGGAGCATATTGATTTTCTCCATCACAAATCCTTAAGGAGTCTTTTTCATTCTAGAAAGAGTGATTCATATTGTATTAACAACTCGAAATAACAGCAATTACAAAAACTACCGAAGTGGTACGACCAATCTTACCTTAATAAAGGTAATAACAAAACTACCGAACTTGAATGATCAATCTCATAGTCCAGAGAAAATGACAAAAACGAATCAGTCATACCGGAGAACTGGTGGATCGCAATGGTCCTGACTTGGTACAGGCATTTCAAACGAAATGGTGGGTTAAACCAGGTTTTATGGCGCCAAAGCTCCCTCTTCCATTGCGATCTTAGGATCCGGTAATGACCATAGAACACAACATAGTTGTGAGACACAATAGGGATATTAAGGTGATCATCTCAGTACAGCACACCAGTCAAACACTAATTAAAACAATTAACTATCATATCTTTTAACTCAATTTTGAACTTTTCTACTAGTGGCTGATAACGAAGAAAGAATTTTTTTAGTGATCGTATGAGACGTATTTTCTTATAGCCCTGCTTCAAAAGTCGGTCTTAAAATAGACACACAGAGATGGTTTTTGCAATATAACAGAAAGTAATGTTAAATGAAAGAGCAAGTTTGCGATCTTTTTTCTTTTGTCTAGAAGTGATTTGTAAGAATCTGCTTCATATGAATGAAGCAAAATATCAGCAAGCAACGGTGCGCAAATGTTTGCTGAAAAAAAACATCCACCTAACTGAACAAATATGTTGTCAATAAGAAATTTGAGCATGTCGATTATTTGGTACTCTGTGAATTGGTTCTTTTCTTAGACTCGTGTAATGACACAGTAAGTCTGTATAATCGGCGACCAGATATTTATACCTGAGTTTTCCGTTCTTTTTGAAGAAAGCTGCGTTTAATTTGGTGTGCCAAACTTAAATTGAGGTGTGCATGTGTTATTGAAGTATAAAGTGTTGAGAAATCGAACATTTTTATGCTCTTACTGGTGAAACTGAATAAAAGTTAAGATTCTCCATCAGCAACTGATTAGTTATTCCAATGCTTCTGGAATGGCTCTAGACTTCGATCATAGACCTTTTCGTCTGCTGAAGTATTACCATGAAACACACATAAAAACAATCTGATATTTACAAGTAACGTCGGAACGAATGATCGAATAAGTCAGTAGTTCCTGCTTATTGCAACATCACCGTTGTATTACCAGCAGTCATTTATTGTAAGTCTTATCGGCCAAACATTTACAAACCTCTTTTGAAATTAAAATCCAATATTTGTGTAAAGACAGATCCATATTGTCATTCCGTAAAGCAACAGTTAAAGGCGTTTTTGTGTACAGTCAGGGAAATCTTAAAGTTGCAGATGAAAAGTCATTAATTACATTTATCATGGAGTGTTTTCAAACTCCTTCCGAAAGTGTCAATTCTGACATGTAAATCCAATTATATCTTAATAAAAATTTCTAACCTCTGTATTATCCTTAACACCAACTTTAATCTCTGGTTTATGGTTTATGGCCTTACCAAATATTGTTTAGTGAAAGGATACTATCAGTATAACGGAGGTTGAGGTTTAAACAGGAGTTAATCTACGGCTCTTTTAATTACGAATAGATGTAAATGAAAACAGATTCATTTCAATACTCTTACGAGACTGAATTTCTTCAGGGACTCGTAAAGAACAAGAAGATGAAAGAGGCAAGGTCATTTAATCTTACATTCAGATATATTGATGATGTCCTTTCTGTCAATAACATTTCATTTGGTAGATGGATTCCTTCAATATATCCTCCAGAATTGGAGATAAAAAGGACCACCGAATCAAATTGCTTCACGTCTTTCTTGGATTTGCACCGAATTTGACCCAGGTGGTCATCTCAGTACAAAAATTTACGATAAAAGAGACGATTTTAATTTTCAAATTATTAATTTTCCTAATCTACAGAGCAATATACCTACTTCCCCTGCATACGGTGTTTATATTTCACAACTTAATCGATATGCCAGATCTTGTACACATTTCACAGATTTTTTTATCAGACACCGATTTCTTCGTGAAGGGCTATAAGAAAATACGTCTCATACAATCCCTAAAAAAAATTCTTTCTTCGTTATCAGCCACTAGTGGAAAAGTTCAAAATTGAGTGAAAAGATATGATAATTAATTGTTTTAATTAGTGTTTGACTGGTCTGTTGTACTGAGATGACCACCTCAATATCGCTATTGTCTGATGGGTGTTTATAGTCGCGACTAGGGGAAAGCCCCTCTGCGTCGACTTATACCAATCGGTATAGACTCGCTATGTGCCATGGGTCGTCCAGCCCATGACACACCACCGCCAGTGTTAGCTGCTCCAGAGTATCCTTTGTTGTCGCTGGAGCAGGGCCCGTCTTCCACCACGGGGAGGTACTGGTCGGAATTGTGTCTAACTTTGTTGTGTTCTATGGTCATTACCGGATCCGGAGATCGCATTGGGAGAGGGAGGTTTGGCGCCATAAAACCTGGTTTAACCCACCATTTCGTATGAATAGCCAGTACCAAGTCAGGACCATTGCGATCCGCCAATTCTCTGGTATGACTGATACGTTTTTGTCATTTTCTCTGGACAATGAGATTGATCATTCAAGTTCGGAAGTTGTGTTATTACCTTTATTCATGTGAATTTAGAAACAAATCAATTCGTTGTCAGTTTTTCAATGGACAATCAGTGCTCATTTGAATTTTGATTTTAATTGAATTTTATTTTTTTTTTCTATTTTAGGGACAAAACTGCAATTGCGTTAAAAAAATCGACAAGAGCAAGATAAACCCGGTCTATGGTCTAAAGCCATGTTCAAAGTACAACGAAACTTTTTGCGATCCAAACCAGTGTGTATTGTATCAAAACAGTAAGTTAAAGCATATGACATAAACTCTTTCTATTTGTATGCATCAGAGTTTGTGTTCCGTTATAAATACAAATGTGTTTGTCAACTACATGCTTTGAAATACAAATGACAACAAAGTTCCAGACAATTAATTTGCTACGCCTGACGCGCGTTTCGTCTATTCAAGACTCATCAGAGGCGCTCTACCAAAAATATTGAAAATGCCAAACACTGTATGAATATGAGAGCATAGATCAGTATAACCAAAAATACCAAACTGGGGAACCAAATTATTACTAAGATATTCAACCTATGTCTGGGGTAGGAAGAACCTTAGGATTTAGACAATTTTGAAATTTAGACGGATAATTTAAAGCTTTGATGTATTCTCCAACTCAAAAGTGTTGGTGCCGGAGCGGGCTAACCTCGGGGAATTTAAACTCCACCAGCAGTGCTAACCTTCACGTGTGTTCGAAATACAAATGACAACAAAGTTCCAGACAATAAATTTTGCTACGCCTGACGCGCGTTTCGTCTATTCAAGACTCATCAGAGGCGCTCTACCAAAAATATTGAAAATGCCAAACACTGTATGAATATGAAGAGCATAGAACAGTATAACCAAAAATACCAAACTTTGAAACCAAATTATTACTAAGATATTCAACCTATGTCTGGGGTAGGAAGAACCTTAGGATTTAGACAATTTTGAAATTTAGACGGATAATTTAAAGCTTTGATGTATTCTCCAACTCAAAAGTGTTGGTGCCGGAGCGGGCTAACCTCGGGAAATTTAAACTCCACCAGCAGTGCTAACCTTCACGTGTGTTCGAAATACAAATGACAACAAAGTTCCAGACAATAAATTTTGCTACGCCTGACGCGTTTGAGATTTGAGATTTGTTTCTTTGTTTTATTCGGTTTTTTGTTGTTGTTTTTTTATTGATAACCGTCTTGGAATATTCTGAATAAAATTTAGAATAATATCAATTTTTCATATGCATTTTAACGTCAAGAACCATCTTGATGAAGTCTGACATAGTTATTGTAACAATATTGAAGACCATTTGATTATCAATAGATATCCAAAACAGAAATATTCTATGTGATGTTTTGACCATAACTGAGGGCCGAGCAAATACCTACAGCGTAAGCAGTTGTACAGACAAACTGGCAGGATACATATGCTCTGATGGTATTGCTATTCTGCTGTCATATCATGTCTTGTTTTGTTAAATTCATTTATGGCTCATCTACTCTTCAAATACCCATGGATAAAATGGAATACCCCGTTGTGATATTCTATTGTTGGAAGATTATAAGTACAATCAATCAATACAATAGGTGTTCAACTCTCCTGTCCAGATTTTTAAATACCACCAAGGGGGCTATTCATTCTTTTTCAGCTACGAGAAATATATCATTTTGATTGAATCAATAAAGCCAAACAAATAAATATATTTAGGCCTTGAAAAGGGTAAAAGAATGCACATTGCTGTATACAATGTGAAATGGAAATGTAGTATTTGACACTTATTACATAGATGCATATGAAATACCGATTTTTCCCAGTGAAATAAAATCTGGTAAATTCACAGTGTGAAATAACAAAAACAAAAATATGTTCACTATTGCGTCCTTTCCGGTCAAACTCAATTATGACGTCGTGAATTGTAGTGCGTTGTCGGCATGACTCCTGCGGTCTAAATTCATATGCCATTTAAATAAATTTATTAAAATATTATTAAATAGCGGCATTTTATCTATGTAATAGATAAAAAAAATTAATTAGGTCTCATTAATAACCAAAATATGATCACTTGTGCGGGAACGCACTAAGATTTAACTCGTGCGCAGTTCGCGCACTCGTAAAAATCTGTGTGCGTTCACCGACTCGTGATCTTATTTTGGTTATTCACTCGACCCAATTAATTATCCTATAAAGAATTAATGTTACATATGTATATATTATTACATATGATTTACTTCAATAAAGCAGTTATCTATTTTAAACATTGTTGTCATGAAGATTATTATGACTCAAGTATCTCTTGAGATTGATTGAAGTAACAAATAATGAAAGTTTATGCCCCTGTATACCGCGTTTTTTTACTTTGTTATATGTTAGAAGCAGAGGTACCAATGGGGTATCCGAATGTCAGAAGTTCGAGAGGGCAGAGACAAAACCAGTAAACACCAACAAGTACGGGACAAAAACAGACAATATGTAAAACATGATACACAAAATAACTGAATATCAATCAACAACGCGAACTCCAGTCGAAAAAGAGTGAACTCAGGTTCTCCGGAAGAGTAAACAGTTCCTGGTAAGATAGGGTGAATTATAAGCTATATTGTGTAAAACTAGAAGATAAATAATTAGAATACAAAAAGACAGGAAATTTTCTATATTCAGATTTTAAATATATGTTACAGGTCCGTCAAAATTCAAAAAAAGATATGGTTAAAAATATATCAATATCACATGTCACATGGAAAATAAACTTTTTATAAGGTTTAAAGAATTCTGCCGTCTGGCTACAACTTCTTGCTTGATCAGTTTTAATTAAGTTTTTCTTGAAAGAATACACCACATCAAGTGGCTAAGAAATTTCACTTAACATAAGGGAAAAAATTCCCTTGAGTATAGCTAGCTAGACTGAAAGGGATATTATAAATATGCTGGTAGGAAATAGTTGCTATTTCTCTTTGTATGTATTTTTGAGAAACAGGTTGCACAAATTATGCACCCAAAATAAATCTATCATTTAATTATTAAACAACAGACTCATTTGTTTTGCATTTAATCGTTCATGTAAGCAAATACCAATTACATCAAATAATGTTTTAAATCATCAAACAAACATGTGATTAGTGTTCACTAAGCAATTTCAATCTAACTGATATATGTCTCCTAGCAGTATGAAGTCCTTTACCTTCTTCAGTGGTATTTAAATTTTTGGTCATGCTAAATAAACACCTATTGTGTTGATTTAGTAGTACACTTGACCTTCCAACAAAGGGGAATTCCTTGGAGTATTCCATTTCATCTTTAAGTATTTGAAGAGTAGATGCGCTATAAATATAATCAGGGTTTTTTTGCATGAAAAACTTGTTATTTTCGAGTAAACGACAGTTGTGAATGATAAGTTGTTTTACCTTAGCTTGTCTCGTCCTTCGTTAGCAAATGGTATTTATTTCTCTAAACTCACCCGTCTATTAAACATGTCTTTATTATATATATGACACAACATCAATCCGTAAAGACAAAGTAACTCAAAATTAAAATACTGAAATGAAAACCAGCCAGTAACTTCACATGATGTCATGACTATACAATAGAAAACACAACAATATTCTATAGCCAGGTGTATTGTCTTTTGTTCTACATCTATGTAATTTTAGAAACTTACATTCATGCTCTTGTATTTTTACCTCGTTCAATCTACTCTTAAAAAAGGGTAAAGCAACAGAAAACAGAAAGAAGCAGAGGTACCAATAGAGCATCCGAATGTCCCAATGAAAGGGCAGGGACAAAATTTGTAAACGCCAACGAGAACAGGATAAAAAACTGACAACATAAAACACAGAAATACAAAAACAACTGATTAGCAATTAACAATGCGAACTTGTAAAGGGGGTGACCTCAGGTGCTCTGGAAGAGTAAACAGTTCCTGCTTGCTATAGCACACCCGTCGCGCTGCCAATCGTCAATTCAGGATGTCAAATCCGGTAAAGGAAGACAAAACAAGCCATATGACAAACCAATATCTGCACTTAACAATAAAACATGTGAAATATATCTATATATATTTAAAATAGAACAATAAAATATATGAAATATATTTATATGGGGTTTTTCTTTCATTATTAATTTTGGGATTGGTATTGAATCTTGTGTAATATTTTTTTATTATTTTGGGCAAATGCAAGACGGCGAGCATCGCACACTGGTCATATTAAAGGCTGCTGGCTGTCTTTCCACGTGGATTTTGTAAATTGCCACATGCTTATGCAGGTTGTATCGCGTACACTTATTTCCACCGATAATCGGGTCAAAACGATACCCCTATTCTCATATACTTGTTTCCTTACTCCGAAGAGTAGTCTGAATATCACAAATAACCAATAAAGACCAAGGAGATGAAAGAAGCAAGGTCTTTTATATCACACTTTCAAACATATTAGAAAGTCATTCTTTTGTCTTAAATTCAATAAGAGGTTTGAGAAATAAGCATCATCCATCCCTCACCGACATTAATTATGTTATTGCATTTCACAGCTCATACGATGCGTCAGGACGTGTACCAGTTTTTTTTTTTTGGTGATTTTTACCCTGACCATTTTGTCTTTTAACCGATTCATATGGTTCGCCTTTTCCAATATACGATTTTTTTTAAAGTCATTCTTTTTAAAAATGATATGAATCTTGATTTATTTCATTAGTTTTTGTTTGTCTTTTGTGTCCTATAGGCGTGTTGTGTTTTTGTTACTAAAATGGATGTAAATTGCAATTAAAAAAGGAGGATTTGGTCTGATAAGATTTTGTTCAACCAAACATTTCATAAGAAATGCATGCACGAAGTCAGGACCATGAAATTATTATTTTTTCGATGGGTAATTCTATTTATTTGTCATTTCTTCCTTGACATTTGAAATTGAGCACTTCTATTTGTTAATATACTTGTAAATTATATTTCACTTTTATTTATCTATAGGAATTCCTGTAACAACTAACGCAAAGAATACAACAATCACCTGGTTTGAAGCACAATCTAGATGTGAAAACAATGGAAGTACTTTGCTGCTTAAAGATTTATCAAACGAGCAAGGATATAAAAATGCAGTTGATGGGATGTTTTGGGTTTCCTACTTTCGTCGGACATGTTATAAATGGGGCGAAAGTAAGAATATTTAAATATACGAAGTCGGAGAGGAAAAATCATACCATCTAACTTGAAGGGGGCCTTGGGTTTTTCCTAGAAAATACTGTTTTCAAAAAAAATTTGGGATGGAAAAAAATATTTTGGCTCCAGAAAGTAAAAAAAATATTCTGAAGAAGGATTTCTGCTCTATAAAATAATGTTAATGGTTAAAAAAATGTTCTGTCGCGACGCCTTAAAATTTGTTCTGACCAAAATAAAAAAAAACAAGCACCCCCTTCAAGTTAAATGGTCCATCCCGTAACAGAGGGTCGAGAAGAAAATATAGACTTAACGCGCCGTTTGAGAAAAACTAGAAATTTGAAAATAACTAAGATTGTTTAATTGTACATAGAAAATGAGCCACATGATGGCCCTCCCGTTCTTGGAATATCATTTAACCCCAATGTGTATTACATTGGATATGGACCTTTATCAAGAAATTAAAAAGAAATTTCATGCGTAAAATAAAGTTCACAGTGACCTAATTTCTGGTGGGTTGTGCCGTGTTGTTACCAAGACTAATCTACTAGTGAAATATCACTCAACATTTAGTATCCAAGTCATTGACCTTAACCAAGAACTCAACCAAAGTCGTTTATACATAAAATATAGGTCATCGTGACTCAATTTCTATTGGGTTGTGTCATGTTACCCTAGACACTTCTTGTGGTGAAATAGCATGAACCCCTAAATATCTAGTATTCAAGTTATTGACCTTAACCACGAACTCAACTAAAGCTGTTCATGCATAGAATAAAGGTCACAGTGACTCAATTTCTATTGGGTGGTGTCATGTTACCCAAGACACATCTTGTGGTAAAATAGCATTGACCCCCCAACATCTTGTATCCAAGTTATTGACCTTAACCCAGAACTCAACCAAAGTCGTTCATGCATTAAATATAGGTCACAGTGACTTAATTTCTATTGGGTGGTGTCATGTTACCCAAGACACATCTAGTGGTCATATACCATTGACCCTCAACATGTAGTATCCGAGATATTGACCTTAACCAAGAACTCAACCAAAGTCATTTATGTGTAAAATATAGGTCGCAGTGACCAAATTTCTAGTGGGTGGTGTTACCTTACCAAATACACATTTAGTACTGAAATATCATTGACCCCCCAACATCTAGTATCTACATTATGGACCTTAACCAAGAACTTATCCAAAGTTGTTCATGCACAAAATAAAGGTCACAGTGACCTAATTTCTAGTGGGTTGGGTAGCCCTACCCAAGACCCATCTAGTGGTGAAATATCATTGACCTCCAACATCTAGTATCCGAGTAATGGATCTTATCCAAGAACTAAACTAAAGTTTTGAAGACGGACATACAAACGTACGGACGGACAAGGGCAAACTATATGGCCGATCCACTTACAAGGTCGGACCATAATTTGTTTTATAGATCTTTACAACTATATTTGAATGCATTTATTGTGTATACTTAACATTACTACATGTACTTTTAATTGTTTGATAATAAATCTAGGTGGCATCAACGGCGTATGTATCTCCATGGAGATGTCCGAAGGGCGAATCGTAGGCTTTGAGAACAAACCATGTGACACAATGTTGCCTGTCTTATGTCATAACATGTCAATGCAAGGTAAATGACAATCATTAAACTTTATGACTTTTATATGTATTGTCAGTCATATATAGTATGTAAATTAAAGTAGTAAGGAAAAAGCACATATTGACCAAATGGTGTGTTTGTGTGGTGTGCATATGTTTCTATTGCATTTATTTGTTTAATACCCCACCACTCACAGTGGCGAGGTATTATGTTATACCCTCAGTTTCGTTCGGTTTCTTTCCGTCCGTACCCCGAAGGTTTCCAGGTGATAACTTATAACATATCAAGGGATTGGAATGATATTTTGCACTTCTGTTGAAAAAATAAAATGAAGGTCAATTTAATTTTCAGGACGATCCAAAAATCATTAAATATAGTTTTGCCACTTTAAAAATTTTCTTTTCTTATCGACAACATATTTGTTCAGTTTGGTGGACGTGTTTTTCAGCTAACAATAGAGATTCAAATGGACAATAATTGTGCACCTTTGCTTGCTGATTTGTTTCTGCATTCATATGAAGCAGACTTCTTACAATCTCTTCTGGACAAAAATATCGTAGACTATCTCTCTATTTTACCCTCACGTTCCATTATATTGATGATGTCTTTCACTAAACAATTTTCAATTTGGTGACTTTCTCCATCTCATATATCCACAGGAACATGAGATAAAGGACACAACGGATTCTAGGAAGTCTGCTTCATATTTAGATCTACATCTCGAAATTGACTCTCAAGGAAGACTTTCAACAAAGCTCTGTGACAAACGTGATATCTTCAACTTTCCCTATTTGTGTAGCAACCTTCCGTCCGCTCCTGCTTATGGAGTCTTCGTATCACTCATGTGACGACTTGAGTTCGCGTTGTTGATTTTCGTTCGGTCAAATTTGTTGTTTCTTCGTGCTGTTCTTGTTCGTGTTTACCGGTTTCGTCGTCGCTCTTCGGACTATTGACACTCGGATGCCCCATCGGCGCCTCTTTGCCTCTTTCAAAACTTGGTCAATGATGAAATTTTCTGTTTTAAGAAAATAACTCATTTATCTCTCATATATAATTTAGATAAACATTTTGAAATTTCTGGTTCAAGGAAGATTACTAATTTCTAATAAAAAAATATATTTATAAATATATTGTGGTGGGGTATCATATACTGTCCCATTAGATGCCCTAATTTTTTTTTCGTTTATAATTGTCTAGATTTAGGATCTTCATCTGATGTTGGTGATGTTAAAGCTTGGAGTTATGTTTTGTTTGCTATTGTCGGTGTTTTGGTCATTGCAATCCTGATCTTATTAATCAGAAGGTAAACATTTGCACATAATTTTTAAATATAAAATACAAAGTGACAAAGCGGTAATAAGCAAAACGGTTAATAACTCTGTTAACCTGGTATGGTGTATTCAAGAATCAACGATTTTGAATTTAACCAATCAGACATTTTCTTTTAAATCATTAAAATTCAGTTATACTAGCCTGACAAGTGGGCTGGTGATTACTATCCGATTTTTTTATTCAACCAAACTAAAACAAAAGTATACTAGAGCAAGCTAACAAAGTGATAAACCCCCCTCCCCCGCTTCATATTGGACGCTATATTGAAAAAGAATAAAGTCAAATTATCTCCCCCTGAATGATATTCGACAGCAATGAACATTCTTCATACGCATCGCCATATGATGTTCTTCCTTCACCAAAATCCATTAAGCCGTTTAGATGGAATTGCGTTTACGAGGTCTCTCATTGAACATTGTATTCAAAAAGTCTAGGTCTAATTATCTCTCCGAACGATATTCGAAAGCAATGAACATTCTTCATGCACATTTCCATATGAAGTTCTTCCTTTATGTAAAGTTTTATTAAAATCCATTTAGCCATTTAGGAGGAGTTGTGCTTACGAGGTCTCCTTGAACACTATATATAAAAAGTCTAGGTCCAATTATCTCCACAAAACGATATCAAACAGCAACAAAAATTCACCATGCACATCTCTATATAATACTATAAAGAACTAAATGACTAATTATCACGGAAACATTTTTAAATACTCCAAATTTTACAATTTGCATTAGCAATTTCAAGAGCCTTCTTTTAATGTTTGAATGTTTACTGTAGGATACAAGGTACATTATAGGAACATTGCAATTAAATCTTTTCGCTATTTTTAATGGACGAAACAAAAAGCTGCACACAATTCCGCTTTCAATTCTAAGTTAGACAGCAAAATATAGTCAATATATAGAACAATCAGCATAACTATTAACTTTTGAATTTATTCAAGGCTTAAATACCAACCTTAAAAAACAGTATATGTCCAACATTCATAAAGTCCCATTTCACAACATTTATTTTTCCCTTTATCATCAAACCATGGAGTTGATTCCAAAAAAGGGTATAGATTTAGGTATATTTTTGTTTGTTCGCATCCTGGTGTATATGTGTATTACAATTCGTGGTGATACCATGCTTCCTTCATGTCATGTGAAATTTCTATGAAGTCTGCTACAAAGACTCTCTAGAAAGACAAAGCTTTATGACAAACATGATGACTTCAGGTTTCCGATCGTCAACTATTCCTTTCTGTGTAGCAAAATTCCGTCCGCTCAGGCTCATGGATGAAAAAGATTGTATCCCAGGGTTCACTACAGGCTATTCGAGAGCGGTGCTCCCCCGCTCTTGAATTTGTTTCCTCCGACCTTGAATTTTGAGGTTCATACAAAAGTTTGACTTTATTCCTTTTTCAAATAGAAAATGTATGAATATTTTGACTTGTAGCTAAAATACAAGTGGGAAAACAAAACCCAAGACTCAGATAACACCATTACGAATAAATAAATATACATAAATATATTATGGTTTAGGAAAAGGATCATCGTCAGACTTGCACCGCCCTTAAATTTTTAACTGTGGTGATCCCTGTATCCTCCTAGGTAGTCTACTTCCTGTTTACCGAAAACTTAGGTTTTTACACGTAATGGACATAAATGCAAAATTTCCGTCACAGTTTCTCAATCAACTGAATGAGAAAGAGGTCTGATATTTTGTATACAGCTTTATCCTATATTACCATATGGTGCATACCGATTTTATTCTCCTAGGTAGTCTACTTCCTGTTGGTCGAATACTTAGGTTTTTACACGTAATGGACATACATTCAAAATTTTCGTCACAGTCTTCTCAGCAACTACATGAGATAGAAGAGGTTGATATTTTGTATACAGCTTTATATTAGAGTACCATATGGTGTATACCAATTTAATGCCCGAAGGTCATCTACTTGCCGTTTAACTTAGGTTTTGGGAGCGGGGTTATCACTTGTGAACATAAGCTCACATATTTACTTGTTGGTTTTGTCTTTGCCCTTTCGGACTTTTGACATCCGAATGCCCCATTGGTACCTCTTTGCTTCTTTAACTCTGTAGGTAAACGTGCTTATTGACGGACGAATAAATCCGAAAACTATATGCCGCTCTACTTTCATAGATAGTGCAATATTTTTGATTCTCAAAAGTTACCATAGCAACCAATTGTATTTATATAAAGCTTTATATGATCATATGTATTGATAAATCATGAGGTCCATTGTCCATTTTCATATAAAAAAAGAAACAAATTCAAATGGATACAAAAACAAATTATTTCTTGTAACTAAAAGAATTACTCACTTGCGATAATAGAAATTCTAAAGTAGTCCTAATTTTTGTTATCATTAAATATTTACAAATTATAAAAAGACATCTTTTGTGTGTTATTATAGACGATGCATCAGAAATGTAAATGGGCAGACAGCATGGACAATGAGATTTACAACAGGATTTACTCGTGAAAACAGGAAAGGTATGAATAACATGGATGAAAGGTACTGTCATAACGTTAATAAAAACAGATGTAGTGATACCGGTAATTGTCCTTCTTATAGTGAAGTATGTTTCACTAGAGGTAACGAATACGAACTTGCTACTATTACAAATCACCATGACATTCAAGAACTTAGCCAGCAAGACTCTTGTCAATCAGAAGCAAGGTCCTTATCAAGCCACCAAGACGTTCGGAAACCAAATCCTCTTGTCGAAAGCGAGTACTCTATGGCATCTGCTATAACATCCGAAGTACTTGACGAAAGTTACGACCATTCTTTGTACATACAATCTACAAAACAAATAGAGGATGATGTCTACGACCATTGCGTACCAGGAAAATAATATATATGTATCAGTATGTTGGCTTTATATGAAAATTTCTATTAACAACATACTAGTCATAGGTTAACGTAAATGTCATTTAAGACATAGAAGAACCTATCATTTTCGCAATTTTTAGAAAATAATGAAATTCACACAATGTGGAGAATACAGTGTAAAACCTTTGAAGAAACTGTTAAGTTTTCAAAAAATCTACCAGAAAGTATTCTTTTCAAAGAAAACTACAGAAAAAAAACAAAGTGTCAAAAAGAGGACAAACTAATTATAAAATGTAAACACTTGCAGGTACCGGTAACTGTGAAACAAAAAGAAACCAAACGAAATGGAACGAAAACCAAATCGGTAAAGAAGGCAACGAAAACAGTAAAGCAAGCAACCGAAAAAACTAAATCGAGCGAAACCGGTAAAAATAGAAACTGAATCGATTTTACCCGATACCAGTCATGTCAGTCGTTTTCTTAATTTACCGATTTCGTTTTCTTTTCGTCTCGTTTGGTTTCATTTCATTTCTCAGTTTACCAGTACCCAGTAAAGGTCATGTGAATAACGGTTTACCAAAAGTAAATATTTATGCTGCACAATACTTAATCAACACAAAGAGTTAAAATAAGATACATTTATATAAAGCTGCAAAAATTAGAGTTTTTGTGTCGGTAAAGGTAAGTTTTAGAGGGTATATTTTTGATACATGTACTTTTAGTAGAGTGACGGAATGTCAATTTTGAAAAATTTAAATGACCCATCTGTCACATGGATTTTGAAAAGCTGTTTGTAAAGCAATATCATTCTTCTTTCAGGAAATGAATGTCGTCGCCATAATATCTGGTGCCATCATGTCAAAAATCAAGGTCAAAGGTCATGAGTGGAAAACGCTCCATGAAGTACAGAATAGTTAAAACGCGTTAAAATCTTAAAATAGGGAAAACAAAATAAAAGCAACACCAAAAACGCTTAATATAAAGAACTATAAAGCTATTACAAGAAAAAAATGTTTCAAATGACACGCACAGACGCCACATCCGGTCAGCTAAAATTGTATGTAAAAAAGATTGTTTTTTAATACAAAAATAGTTTTTTATTTATATTTTATTGACATATTGGTTTTGTTTTTGTTCACATGATTAGCTGTGTTACCCAGCTTCACTATGGCAAATGTTTTTACGGATCTTTATTCACGTATTTTGAGATCTGATCGAGTTTCCGTCACAAGTCAAGTTGCATAAATAATAAAAATCGAATAAACATTGGGATATTTTTTACATATTCCATTCAGGATGTCAAAACAAAATAGGATAGCATAAAATTAAGTACAATTAGGGTTTATTTCACTATTCACGTGTTATACAAATGGTTTACACTCCTCCCCATTTAAGAAATTTTGAACATACAGCACAGATCAATCTATGCTATTTTCTTCGTACACGTATATATATCTGACTACATTAGTTTGTCAAGTACGTCAATTATCCCTGGTATGGTTTGAAATAACGACATTTTAGATAATCTGATTCTTCACACACCTGGTGATAGCGACAGTTTTTTCCCCATTTTGACAAAGACACAAGCATGTGCACGAAAGATCCTGTTCCTTACAGACACATTTTAATTTAGTAACACAACATTTTTACAACTGCATAAACAAATCAAGTCTCTTAAAAAGTCTGTAGTAATTATTAAATCAAAAATAACAGGTTCAAAGTTTTATATTAGAAACTCTATGATAGACTGTATAAAACTGCAAAAAATCCTTTCTTTTTTCAATAGCGTCATCAATGATAATGTTTGCTATGGCAGTCAGATTTGCAAAACGATCCGGATTCGTTTTCATTAGGTTATACAAGGCCTTTTTGAAACAAAAAGTCGTGTTGTCGAGTAACAACCACTAAGAGCATGTGCAAAAGGCAAAATCTGAACAACAGTTGATAGAAGATACACCAGAGTGAATGAGATAATAAACCTTCTGATATCAATAGAATTTTAAAATAACTCGGTTTGCAACCAGTCAGTATTCTACTAGTATTGCTTTACTTCCAAGCACCATGATTTCGGCTATATCAGAGAGATGAACGTAAAATGAACATGAAATGATGATGAAATGGAAGAATTGGGGACACAAAGCCAGGGTTAGAAAGTTGACTGCCATTGTAATTTCTAAAATGGATGAGAACTAGGTTTTGATCGGACATTAAGCTTCGTGCATAGGGATCCTACGGGTCCTACTCTTATCGAGACCTACATCAGAGTTCTTTAGCGTGCGAGAAACTGAACATTTTATCCATTCTTTATGACAGGACACCCCTCATTCAATCACCTGGGACACACATCCCAGTTGCTTCGTGGTCAAAGCGGCCTGACTCGATGTAAGTTTTCTGAGCGCTCTTTAATGTCCCTCTTTACCGACAAGCTTGGCGCTGGTGGCCTATTCCCCACCCACCCTTCACATGTGTTTTCCATCTGAATGAAGGAAATGCACACCTAAACAAACCTCTACTGAAATACATTTCTCGACTTGTACAAGATGAAAGCTGCCTTTTCGTGATTACAAGACTAAAGAGAACATATGATAGCATACTGTAAACGTGGAAATTTTCGCGTTTTGTTGTTGTTGGAAATGTTACCTTTCGCGTGTGGGGATAAAATTGCGTTCCATCTGATAACTTATATTTTATAGGCTTGAAAAGAAAGCATTCGCAAGGGGGATATTTTTGCGGATAGTTTGAGTTTGCGAATTAAGGGAAAAAAATCCCCAGGCAAAAATTTTCTCGTTAACGATATTCTTCTGCAATTTTCCAAACTCTTCACTTTTTCCGGATTTTTGAAGTAACCAGCTAAATACAAAGCATTTGGAAACTATGGTTTTGTTTTTTTCAGTATTATGAAATTTTGTTGGCCGCCTAACTAAGATTTTTTTTTTCAATAAGGGAGCAACCATTTGATTTTTATGGGGGAGCTATGGATATTTTCTTCGTCCTGCCTTTTTATTTTCGGAAAAAGTCGAGCCTGGATTTTTTTTAAAGCAACTATAAAATTTTTAGCCAAAAAAACCATCCTGCCATTTTTTTTTACTCAAAGCACTATCCTGCCTTTTATTTTTGGATTTTTGCCATCCTGCCTTTTTATTTCAATTTTCACCATAGCCCCCCCCCCCAACCCATAAAAATCAAATGGTCGCTCCTTAAGAAACTATCTTCAGGCAACGGAATCGTCAGAAAATGGTTTTAATTTTCTTTTACTTGGTTTCTTTAAAAGGTTGATCTGCTCTTTGAACCAAAAGACGCAACTTCAACACTGCTACATTCCTTATTCATATTTTTTATAATCAAAGTCAAACACACCAACAATTCAAACGCACCCACAGGTTTTTGTTTGTAAAGTTCAAAAACAAACTACATTTTGTCAAAACTGGTTTTTCGACTGTAATTATTAAATAAATTAACAAAAAACAACTATAAACTTCGAAAACATAATTTACAAAGGAAATAAGGTTAATATTGTAACAAAGAATGTAAACACAAATGACCTTGGAGTTAAAATTAAATCGATTTCGTTAAAGTTCTGTATATATTCCGAATAAAATACGTCATCTGCTCGAAAAAAAAATCTTGAACTATTCATTATAACTTTAAGTGAAAAGCGTTTTTCTAAAATCTAAATCGGCTATTATTTCATTTTTACTTAATACTTCATAGCTATATAATTTTTTGAATGAAAAAGGCAAGTTCGCTGTGGGAGAAGAGAAAAACTTCAAGTTTTTAGGCATTTTTGGCTCTTATTCGGATACAAATTACATCTACAAAAAACTAAAATTTATTTTGTTTACTGTGTGTAAAATCTTAATTAATCCTTATATTTTTGTTTTCTGATAATGAACTCTATAGATAATAAGCGGAAATATTTTATTTTTAGGTTAGATGGGATGTAGGTACGTATGTGCCAAGGGGGTACCTTCGAAAAACGTCATTTTAACGTCAGATGGCACCACATTTTTATGCGACGACAAACATTTTTTGGAAGCTCAATAATCAATCTAACATTTTTGACAATCAAATTCCATGTGACAGGTTGCGAAATTGATAGGTTCTATGTGTTTAACCTTTAATCACTACATACTTATTAACCAGAGGTTAACTCTATATCCATAACAATCTAACACTGTAATCATTGTGATCTGTCTGTTAGCAATATGTTATATTTGCGAAATTAATTGCTTCTTTTTCAATTAAAATATAAACATATTTCTTCTTGGCGTTTTATACCGGTTTTAAGGAAGCAGATGGGGTATCCGAAAATCAAAAGTCCAAAAGGGCAGAGACAACCTACACTAAATTGATCGTTAATAACATAATGTGCACAAGAACTTCGTACCCTTCATGCGTTCCCCTTCTTGTGTGTTCTGTGTCTTTTGTGACAACAGACTGTGTCTTGGTCTTTTCATAAAACTTGTCATAGATCTGCTCCGGATATATAAATATATGATATGATAGGTATGACTAAATTGTGAACATTGTTCCTCTTTCCTTCTTGTAGTATTCTTTTTCTTTGAATGAGTGAAAATAAGTTAAGCAACCTTGTTTGAAACTTCTGGCTTTGCATATGTAGTTTATTTTCAATCCAGGGGCAAATTGAAAAACAGCGAGCAGCGACCGCTGGTCACAATGGAGGCTGCTGGCTGTTTTCCATTGTCGATGTTTTAAATTTACGTTCATATTGTAGGTTGTGTCGCGTACACTTATTCCACATCTTATTTTCTTCTATATACTTTATTATGTCGATAATTAACAAAAAGTTAATGTGTCTCTGGTCTTTTGAACAGTGCTATCGGTTGATTGTTGATTTTGTGTTACTCTGTGATTATCCTTTATTAAATTATAGAATATAATCAATCGAAATTCTTCATCTATATATCAATTTTGACGGAAATTTGTTACAGTCAAGCTGTTTATGGATGGTTCTTGGAAGTGATTGCAATAAGCGTTAAGAAGAGAGAGAAATAATTAACAAAGAAAAGATACAAAGTATTTAAATGTCGGAATAGATATTAAACTGTTTTACACTTTTACTGTGTATTGAGCCTTGACTTCATCCATTTTTACCCAATATATATATATATATATATATATCTGTATACTTGGCGGATAAAGTGGATCTACTTCTAAACGGACTTAAAATGGACTATTCTTTAATTTAATATTATGCGATGATTATGCATTATTTGAGCATTTGGATCACATGATCAGTTATGAATCATCTAGCTTTAATGATGACATCCGTTATTTATCAATTTTCATACTTATTAAAAGATATAGGTTTTTTGTGTACATAAAGTGGCCGCCTTCCTTCCATCTTAAATATTTTGCAGGAAAGAAATATATCTTAAGATTTTTGTCAGTAAATCTGCCGCATTAACTGGATTTGCACCGATTGACACTACCTACAAATGCAGATAATCTGGCTTGTAATATGATATATATGCCACGTGGTGTTTGATAAGAAACTTATTTTTAGATAAGAAAAGATACTTAAGTTTAAGAAACTTATTTTTAGAGTGGTGTTTGGTAAGAAACTTATTTTTAGATAAGAAAAGATACTTAAGTTTTCCACCACCTGATAAGAAAATTATTTTTAGATAAGAAAAGATACTTAAGTTTTTCATCACCTGATCAATAAGAAACTTATTTTTAGATTGCAATTTCATTTACTTCATTTGAATAAAAACAATGGTGGACATATTTTCTAATTAAGTTCAACATGAGAATTACGTTTGTTTTACTTGTCGTTTTTAGCTCACCTGACCCGAAAGCGTCCGTCGTCCGTCCGTCGTTAACTTTTCTTCAAAGATCTTCTTCTCTAAATTGATCTTTAGGATGTCCTTTACTAAGTTTGTGAATTATATACACGTCGATCAACCAACATGACCGCCGTTGCTAAAAATAGAACAGGGGGGGGGGTCAGACCATTGTTTTTGGCTTACAACTCGAAAAGTATAAGAGATAGAGAAAATCCGAAGCAACCTACCTTGTTAAGCATCAAAAGCTCTACAAATCTCTCCATTGAGTCAAAGTTGTGAAACGACTCCATATACGAGTTATTGCCCTTTAATCATCAAAATTGACTATTTTTGCAGTTTTTGGACAATATCTTGAAATCCGTTAGAGCTAGAGGAAAAGTTAGCATTGCAGAATTGTTAAGCTTATTGAGATCTACAAAAATGAATTCAGGGTCAATATTGTCAGATCAGCTGTTTAAGAGTTATTTCCCTTTAACTGTTTTTTTTTTCTCCATTAATTCTAACTGATTTTCAAAAATCTTCTTCTCTGAAACCATTAAGGGATTGCATTGATACTTGGTTTACTTGATCTGTAGGGTGTCCTCTACCAAGTTTGTGAATTATATACACGTCGACCAACCAACATGGCTGCTGTTGCTAAAAACAGAACAGGGGGGTCAGACCATTGTTTTTGGCTTACAACTCGAAAAGTATAAGAGATAAAGAAAATCCGAAGCAACTTTCCTTGTTTAGCATCAAAAGCTCTACAAATCTCTCCATTGAGTCGACGTTGTGAAACGACTCCTTATAGGAGTTATTGCCCTTTAATCATCAAAATTGACCATTTTTGCAGTTTTTGGACAATATCTTGAAAACCGTTAGAGCTAGAGGAAAAGTTAGCATTGCAGAATTGTTAAGCTTATTGAGATCTACTAAAATGATTCGGGGTCAAAATTGTCAGATCAGCTGTTTAAGAGTTATTCCCCTTTAACTGTTTTTTTTCATTAATTCTAACTGATTTTCAAAAATTTTCTTCTCTGAAACCATTGAAAGGATTGCATTGATACTTGGTATACTTGATCTTTAGGATGTCCTTTACCAAGTTTGTGAATTATATACACGTCGACCAACCAACATGGCCGCCGTTGCTAAAAAAAAGAACAGGGGGGTCAGACCATTGTTTTTTGGCTTACAACTCGAAAAGTATAAGAGATAGAGAAAATCCGAAGCAACCTCTCTTGTTTAGCATCAAAAGCTCTACAAATCTCTCCATAGAGTCGAAGTTGTGAAACGACTCCATATACGAGTTATTGCCCTTTAATCATCAAAATTGACTATTTTTGCAGTTTTTGGACAATATCTTGAAAACCGTTAGAGCTAGAGGAAAAGTTAGCATTGCAGAATTGTTAAGCTTATTGAGATCTACAAAAAGGATTACAGGGTCAAAATTGTCAGATCAGCCGTTAAAGAGTTATTTCCCTTTAACTGTTTTTTTTCATTAATTCTAACTGATTTTCAAAAATCTTCTACTCTGAAACCATTGAAGGGATTGCATTGATACTGGGTATACTTGATCTTTAGGATGTCCTCTACTACGTTTGTGAATTATATACACGTCGACCAACCAACATGGCCGCCATTGCTAAAAAAGGAACAGGGGGTCAGACCATTGTTTTTGGCTTATAACACGAAAAGTATAAGTGATACAGAAAATCTGAAGCAACCTTCCTTGTTCAACATCAAAAGCTCTGCAAAGCTCTTCATTGAGTCGAAGTTGTGAAACGACTCCTTTAGGAGTTATTGCCCTTTAATCATCGAAATTGACCATTTTTGCAGTTTTTGGAAACCGTTAGAGCTAGAGGAAAAGTTAGCATTGCAGAATTGTTAAGCTTATTGGGATTTACAAAAATGACTTCAGGGTCAAAACGTTTAAGAGTTATACCCCTTTAACTGTTTTTTTTCCATTAATTTTAACTGATTTTCATTAAAATTAATCATTTAATCTTACATTCAGATATATTGATGATGTCCTTTCTGTCAATAACACTTCATTTGGTAGTTGGGTTCCTTCAATATATCCTCCGGAATTGGAGATTAAAGAGACCACCGAATCTAATTGCTTCACGTCTTTCTTGGATTTGCACCTCGAATTTGACCCAGGTGGTCATCTCAGTACAAAAATTTACGATAAACGAGACGATTTTAATTTTCAAATTATTAATTTTCCTAATCTACAGAGCAATATACCTACTTCTCCTGCATACGGTGTTTATATTTCTCAACTTATTCGATATGCCAGAGCTTGCACTTATTTCACAGATTTTTTGATCAGACACCGGTTTCTTCGTGACCGACTTTTGAAGCAGGGCTATAAGAAAATACGTCTCATACGATCACTAAAAAAATTCTTTCTTCGTTATCAGCCACTAGTAGAAAAGTTCAAAATTGAGTTAAAAGATATGATAGTTAATCGTTTTAATTAGTGTTTGATTGGTCTGCTGTACTGAGATGATCACCTCAATATCCCTATTGTGTCTCACAACTATGTTGTGTTCTATGGTCATTACCGGATCCTAAGATCGCAATGGAAGAGGGAGGTTTGGCGCCATAAAACCTGGTTTAACCCACCACTTCTTTGGAAGTGCCTGTACCAAGTCAGGACCATTGCGATCTTTAATTCTTCTGGTTTTATGTTTCTCTCAAATAGAAATTACAACAAAGTTCCAGACAAAAGTTTCTGTATTTTGTTCATTATAATTTATCCTACGTGTCCTATTATTTTCCTCCGATCTTCCAAGAAAATTTTACAGTGTCACACTATTTTACGTAACTATATATTATGGGTTAAGCAAATTTAACAGTGTTACACTATTCTCCGGGACTATTCTATGTAACTATATATATTATGGACTTGAAGATTGCACTGGAAGAGGGAGGTTTGGCGCCATAAAACCTGGTTTAACCCACCATTTCGTTTGAAATGCCTGTACCAAGTCAGGACCATTGCGATCCACCAGTTCTCCGGTATGACTGATTCGTTTTTGTCATTTTCTCTGGACTATGAGATTGATCATTCAAGTTCGGTAGTTTTGTTATTACCTTTATTTCAAAAATCTTCTCTGAAACCACTGAAGGGATTGCTTTGAAACTTGGTACACTTAATTTTTAAGAAGTCCTCTACCAAGTTTGTGAATTATATACACGTTGACCAACCAACATAGCCGTCATTGCTAAAAATAGAACAGGAGGGTCAGATCAATGTTTTTGGCCTATAACTCGAAAAGTATAAGAGATAGAGAAAATCCGAAGCAACTTTTCTTGTTCAGCATCAAAAGGTCCCGACAGGAGTTATTGCCCTTTAACTGTATTTTTCTATCAATTTAAACTGATTTCCAAAAATCTTCTCTGAAACCACTGAAGGGATTGTTTTGCAACTTTGTATACTTGAAAGTTTGTGAAATTTATTCAAACTTTGGCATAAGAGATCAGGTGAGCGATTCAGGCTCCTGGGAGCCTTTAGTTTTAATTCAAAGCGTGGAAGGTCTTGGTCCAGAAAGGGGGGTAACTTCCTAATATATTATGATGTACGGGGAGGTGCCAAAATTTCGGGTATGTCTTTTTTTGTTTTTTTTTTTTTTGCATGAAATACATAAGTTCAGGTATAACTTTAGATATATAAATTCCATGTAGGAAAAACAAGGTGTTTTTAAATCTAGGTGTAAAAAGTCATGAAAATCAGATTTGCAGAGATGTATAGAATAAGAAAAAGATTCTCTAGTTTCGATTCTGGATCATGCTGAGATATGTGTCCAATTGCTGGTGGTCAATTACATCGATTATGAGACATTTAATGAGACAATGTGATCTTAACATGTTCAATGTGTTAATATCATCTTCAGTGGAGTCAAGATTTGTTTACTGTTAATTTAAAATGTATGGAAAATGTAATACAAATGAAGATTAAAACAAACAAATTGTTTGCTATTCCCGTTTCTAGTTTTATTGCAGTAATTTTTGAAGTTTGTAAAATATATGTGTTTGGATAGTTTTCTTGTACGGATAATGTCTTTTTATACATTTGTTGCAAGATTTCGTAAGGAATTGTTTTAAAATTAACAATAAAATACCATCTTCGGTTTGTAATTCATTTGTTTATAATAACAAAGAAAAACAAGACGGAAATATGCCTTTTTCCGCTTATTTAAATATTTTATTGAAAAAAAAATACCTACCGATTTCTCAGAAATCAGAGTTAAATGTCAATACTTTTTCAAGACCAATTTCATTCATTTACACACTGATAATTAATACGTTTTCATTTTTGTCATCTGCAACATTTGGATATGTCCGTAAAAACCTTACTGTTGTCACGCAAAAACATTTTTGTCGTGTCGCACTCTGTAGGGAGTAATGGTAAAACAGGTGAAGGGGAGACATGAGTCAATATATGATAGTCAAAAGATTGAACACAAAAAAAAACAATATTAACAGTCATTTAGTGTAGAAATGAGATCAAGGTCGGATGCCATGTTGACGAACGCAAAATTAAATTAAATTCATTGATATCATAAATATCAGATGCCTAGCTATTATACTTTTCAAGAAATTCATTTCCACAAAAGTCCTTCAAAGAGGTTTACAGCCTGAAAAAAGACCTAAGTTCACATAGTCACTGAAGCATGAAAATGAGGCCAATGAGGTCCAACATGTTGGTGAAGGTCCATCGACCATTACCTCAACTGCCTGTATACCAATTATCAGATGCCTAGCTATTATACTTTTCAAGTAATTCATTCTCCACAAAAGTCTTGCAAAGACGCTACGGCCTAAAAAAAAACCAAGTTCACAGACAAGAGATGGGGATGCAACTGTGTTAAGCCAGTACTAGGGCGTATGCATTTAACCAAGTTTCATCAACCTAGGGCCAACAATACTTGAGATATGGAGGTGCTCATAAAACCTTTACCCTGCTATTATACATGTTATATGTGTTTTGAAAATAGTCAAAGTCACTAAACCGGAAAATCAAGGTCAATGATAAAAGATGGGGATGAAACTGTTCTAAGCTACTACTGGGACATATGCATACCAATTTCATCAACCTAGAACCTATAGTTCTTGAGATATGGAGGTGCTCACAAAACTTTTCCAGAAAGTTTAGACCGCCGCCGTAGCCGGTAAAGTAACACCTATGTCCCGCTCTGCTTCGCAGGCGAGACATAAACCAAATAAAACAATACATAGCATATGCAATTTAGTTCTATAAATCAATTATAATGAATAATGCATGTATTATTAGTCCGCACATCGAAGACCCTATGGAGACTTTTGTAGGGCTAAATGAGCTGAACATTTAAGCAAGCAACAGCTTTTCTTTCTCTATCTGCAACAGTTTTCGTTTCATAGGCCAAAAACACTATTTTTCGCCTTTAAAGGGCTGTAGCCCCTATAAGGAGTCATCTGACAACCTTGACCCTATTAAGACTTTTGTGAGGCTAAATGAGCTGAACATTTGAGCAAGCAACAGCTTTTCTCTATCTTCAATAGTTTGCATTCTATAGGCCAAAAACACTATTTTTCTCCTTTAAGGGGCGGTAACCCCTGAAAGGGGTCGTCTGACAACTTCGACCCTATGGAGACTTTTGTAGAGGTAAATGAGCTGAACATTTAAGCAAGCAACAGCTTTTCTCTATCTGCAATAGTTTTCATTCTATAGGCCAGAAACACGAAAAATCACTATTTTTCACTTTAAAAGGGCCATAACCCCTATTTGGGTTCTTCTGACAACATTTGGCCAATGGAGACTTTTGTAAAGCTCAATGAGCTGAATATTTAGGCAAGCAACAGCTTTTCTCTAACTGCAATAGTTTTCAATCTATAGGGCAAAAACATGAAAAATCACAATTTTTCACCTTCAATGGGCCATAACCCCTCTAAGGGGTCATCTGACAACATTGACCCAATGGAGACTTTTGTAGAGCTCAATGACCTGAAGGTTTAAGCAAGCAACAGCTTTTCTATATCTGCAATAGGCCAAAAACACGAAAAATCACTATTTTTTACCTTTAAAGGGCAATAACCCTTTTAAGGGGTCATCTGACAACTTCGACCCATTGGGGACTATGGTAGAGCTTTTGATTCTGAAGAGCCTAAGATGCTTTAGATTTTTCTATCTGTTCTAGTTTTCAAGTTATAAGCCTTTTAATGTGATTTTACTTCATGTTCTATTTTTAGTAACAGCGGTTATGTTTGTAGACAAATCAAAAAGCCGAACACAATTTTCAAACATCATGCCCTGATAAATACATTGACCAAGTTTCGAAAAATTCTCTGAGACAAAAGGACCACAAGAAAATAACGGGACGCTCTATATATATATACTCTCTTGAGAACTGACAACTACCTAAGAAGCATCTATCGACTGATGTAAAAAAAATCAATTATGCCCATTTTAAATCCAACACAACATGTCAAAAAATTAATGATTTGGTGATGTTCTTGATAAAAGACAACCATGTCATTTTTTTCTTAACCTGTATATTTTATCGGTTCATATTGAAACATAAAATAACACTTTTTGAAATCTATTTTCTACACTGTGGTCAAAGAGATCCGGTACCTAATGTTTTGTCAACTTCCAGTAATCTGTCAACAAGTGGACACGATATAAAAAAAAATGTTGATTTTTTTTCCTATTTACATATTATCAAAGATGCAAAAATCTTTTTTAGACATATTCCGAGGTATCTATAGTATAAATTCTGGCCATGTTTGTAATGTTTTATCTTCTCACTTGCCGATTATCAACCAATGGCAAAATCGTACGTTTTTGACCAGCTGCTCACAAATATTCACAAAAACGCATCTCGGGTAACAAAATTTGACATATTTTGAATGAGACATTGTTTAAAAATAACTTACATACAAAGTCAGCTATTATTTACCCTTAATTTTACTCGAACTAAAAAAAAATTCAACTTTCTTTGTGACCCATGCTTGCCGAAGGAGTCCGGCTTTGTCAAATATAATGCTCCGGTTTCGTCATAATTGCTATCCATTCTAGGAACCGGTTTCGTCTTTCCCAAAAAATGAACATTAAACTCATTTGAAGTTTTATTATTACCAAAATGTCAATGACTGATGTTTTTTTGTGTGTCTATTTGGGGATATATTTAAAAATTAAACATGTATGAACTTTTAAATCAGTTTTGTTCACCTTACTTAGAGAAATGAACAATGTAACTTCAACATACCTATTATTATTATTGAACCTCTACTTTCATGACCCTGTCAGAAATAGTATTACGTACACACATCAAGAAGTCACGAAAATGACTATGTATTTAAAATAAAACTTTCAGAAATAATTTCTCATAGTTTCAATATTACCGGTATTCAAAATGTTGTTGGAGCGAACAGAAATTATATTAAAGGTGAGGAGAAAGACACGTTATTTAGAAAAAAAGTGAAAAGGAACTAAAACCAAAAGAGATCAATGTTTTGCTCTACATGAGAACTGTCCCTCAAATACTCCTCCTTTTTAAACTGACGATACATGTAGGTCGCCGAAGTGAACACCTTGTGTAGGGGTGGAAAGAGGGACGGTGATTCGGTGGCTGAAGCAGTGTTAAAATATAGATGGTGTGGTGAAACAGGCGGTGGTAATTTTACATGGTCGGTGGTGTGGCTATTTTGTGGTGACGAGGAGCGGGAAGGGGGGAGGGGGCGGGGAGCAGTGCCGGAGAAAGAGGGCGGGGAACGGGGATACAATATTCCACTTCCACCCCCCTCTTATGTGCCCTTGATCCCAGACCCCATACCAAGGTCGTCAAAAAACCAAAGAAACCCGTCAAAATTATATGTATGGATAAAATTAACACAATGCATGCTTCGGATGCTGGCTATGACCTATGTTGTTCACATGGATGACCACTTACAGGAGAATGATTTTAGTATATTCCCGTTACATGTATGTGACTGACAAGTTCCATATCCTCCAGAGTTGTAAATTAAAGAGACTACCGAATTCAATTGCATCTCGAATTAGACCCTGGTGGTCATTTCAGTACAAAAATTTACGATATAAGAGACGCTTTTAATTTTCAAATTATTAATTTTCCTAATCTAAAGAGCAATATACAAACTTCCCCTGCATACGGCGTTTATACTTCACAACTTATTCGATATGCTAGACCTTGCACACATTTCAATATAGTACAAAAGAATAGGTTGAATAGCTTGGTCAAATAGATCTAACTGTGATTTAATAGATAAGTTGTGTAATCTCCCCTTTTTGAGTATATCGAACATCGCTCTGGTTGCTTTGGCTGCATTATACTTTTTTTCTTTGGCGAAACTACCTGATCTAGAAAATAAAACCCCTAGATACGTGAATTCTTTAACAATTTCTATCACCTTGTTATCATATTTAAATTGTAAATTGTTAGGTAGTCTACCACTCGAAAAAATCATAATCTTGCTCTTGCTTATGTTTACTTTTAATTTCCACAGCGTACAAAAATCAAAACATCTAGTTGGTGCTGCAGATCGCATTTTGATTCTGATAACAAAACAGTGTCATCTGCATATAATATATGTTTTTATAACTCAACAATTTGTGAGTATAAATTGGTTGTATAGTTTAGTAAAGCAAAATCTTATGGATCAGTTCCAACAAACGTGGAATGCTGGTATGCAAGAGTCACCAAAGTCTTTAAACTACAGAATTTATAAAGATAAACTAGAATTCGAACATTATTTTGACAAAAAAACTTGACGATAGAAATATCACAGGTAGTAATGTGTCATATCGTAAAACGTTTGGTAAAGGGATTTTGTCATGGTTTAGTCAAGGGCGTCATGGTTTGTTCAAGGGATATTTGCATTATGTCGTCTGCAAAATTGAAATCATAATTTTTCCGGGCACAAAAGGCGTTTTCGGGCATTTTTAAAGGGCAAGATATATTTATACTAAAATATGGCACATGTAAATGATGGAATATACTCGCTAAATCATTCTGGAAAAATAGTTTTGTTCAATTGATAAAATAACATTATTTTATGTTCCAAGCAAACGTAAAAGCCGGATGTTGCTCAAAAACAATCATTTACTGTGCATACAATCTTTTGACACATTTTTCAGCGTAATTAAACGCTTACAAAGCATGCATCGCAAAAATATTTTTTTTTTACTTGTCATGGTTTGTACAAGGGACGTCATGGTTTAGTGTAGGGTGGTCATGGTTTGGTCAAGGGATATTTAAAAAATGATATTTTAAATCTTATTCAATCATATGAGCGCACAATTATATTTTAAACCTTAAACCGGTCATATATATACATGTATTACCAAAATAATGCATACTACAAATATACATATCACCCGCTCCTGGAAAATATTATAACAGTATAATTTGTATGCCATTCATAAGACATGTAAGAGTAATCATGAGATAATTATTATTATACAGAAATTGCCATATCATGTTCCATATCATTTCGAGACTCCCATATTAGATGTAGGCATAAGCTGAGACAATAACATCGCTCGAGAAATGATATGGAATTTAATATGGAAACTCAAAGTCAAAATAGATACAAAGGTATACAGGAAAACACTGATTAATGCATGATTTTGCTAATTGCCGCTAATATATATACTAAAAACTCTCTACTCCCTCTCAATGAAGCTTTTCCTTTCAGTATTAATAGAATGACACAACTGAACTATTGCAAAGTGCATCAGATGAGTGCAGACGTTGGTTTGTCATAGGGTTTTGTTTTGTCTTCCTTTACCGGATTTGACGAACAAAATTGACTGTTGGTAACGCGATGGGTGTGCTATAGCAAGCAGGAACTGCTTACTCTTCCGGAGCACCTGAGTTCATTCTCGTTTCGACTGGAGTTCGCGTTGTTGATCGACATTCAGTTATGGATACCCCATTGGTACATGTATCTCTGCTTCTTGCATATTCCAGGGAATATGTTGCTTCATCCATAATAATATTATTCAGTGCAACAGCAGTGCTTATAGTATTAGAGAAACGTTTGCTTCATCCATAGTATTTTTTATATTATCATACAGGAGTAGCTTGTACTGTTTTGTAGCTTGTACTGTTTTTAGAAGCTTATACATTGTACAATAACCATATTCATATTTAATTGTTCAATGGTAATCCTGATGGTTAGTGTATGTTGTTAGCTCAGTGACGGTCTAGAGCAATCAAAAGGATTTAAATTATATATATGAAAATATATATCTTTTATATGCTATTACTGTAACGATTTATAAATTCCAAGAAACGATCCAATGATTTTTTCGGGGGTTAAAGATGCGTATTATGAAACACGGAAACACAGTATGTCGTCAAACACAATAAAACAGCAGGAAATACCTAATAATTTGTCCGATCTCCTAAGTTTAGAAAATGTGATAAACCATGACATAATGGTATAAACCATGACAATTTTCTGTTCCCTTTACCAAACCATGACAAAATTTAAATTTGGTGAATAAGCACAACTAAGTAGATTTAAAGCTAGCACAGTAAACCTTTATCGTCATGTTTAATTCCTTTCAGCTCTCCTCACTATTTGATACTAAAAGAAAGGCATTTTTACATATTTTAGAAAAAAATCCCTTGTACAAACCATGACCTCCCTTTACCATACCATGACAAAATCCCTTTACCAAACATTGTACGATATGACACATTACTACCTGTGATAATCTTTGCAAATTTATTAGGATTATCAACAAAAAGATAGAATCTCCGGGGTAAGACTTTGTTTATATATATGTGTACCTCATTATGTATGTAACCTTAATGTATAGTTAATTCATATTGTATCATAATGTTTCTGTTTAGTTCACACTATCTCTGTACCATTGTATTTTGGTTTTAGAGAATAAAGATATATATTTCTTTGACTATTTCAGGACTGTACTCAAATTGTATCGAAATTTGTGACCTTGGGCCAAGCGCAAAAGAGCGAGCAGCGCCCGCAGGCTTTGTTGAAGGCTGCTGGCTGTTTTTATTGTGGTTTCTAAATTTCCGCTTATTATGTAGGTTGTGTCGCGTACACTTATTCCACATTTTATTATTCTCTATTTCTTGGACAAAGACTAAAAAAATAACACTTCTAGTAAGTATTTTTTGTGCAATTTACATACATATTCCCGTAAACTGGCTCCATGTTTTAAACTTCCATGGAGTGATTAATTTGCCTAAGGATGCCTCCTTAAGACATGAGATTCCACAACCATCGCATTTATAGGTTTTTGGCACTACTGTTGCCGTTGCATCGTGCCTTAAAGTGTCCAAGGCATGGACCATTTGATTTTCCGGGGGTGACCTTGATTTTTACCTTGAGCTGGGATTTTTTTTCCACCTGCTTAACGGGCCCATCCCCCATAAAATCAAATGGTCCGTACGTAGCAAAGCATGCCTTTGTATACGTGAAATATCCTTACATTTGTGTATTTTTAAATTTTGGTGCATGTTAATGTAGCCAATTATAATATTCCTTTTCCACAAAAGATTTGTTACAGATGATGCAATCGTACTTTTTATTTTCTTTGTCTTTTAACCATGAAAACATTACATAGCGATAGGTGTGTAAGGCATAACCCAAGGTGTCGGTATATCAGATTTGTAGCGATCACACTTTCGACTAAGGCACAGTAGGCACAGACCATTTGATTTTCGGGGGGGGGGCTGTTTTTTTTTTTAAATTCCCGGCCATGATATTTGTAACAAAACTAATCTAACCAGCACCTTGAAAAAAATAACCTGGCTTCAATCTTGCCAACAAAATTTTCTTGTCAATGATGTGTGTGAAAAAAAATAATCTGGCCCGCGAATCGTGCGAAAAAAATTTCTCGGCTCAAGGTAAAATCCCAGGCCACACCAGAAAACCAAATTGGTATGTGCCTTAATACATTTCCACATTTTTTTTTGTCCTAAAAACATCAAGATTTACAGAGTCACTAAACCATGAACACAGGGATCGCGGTCAAGTGTTTAAGGCTTGTTTGTTTGTTAGGGCTGTACTCTTAGGTAGCGCGATTTTGGCTATTTCCGAGAGGTGAACATGGCATGGATGATACAATGAACATGAAATGATGATGAAGTGGATGAAATAGGGACACAAGGCCAATCAGGGTTGGGAGTTTTGACTGTTACAGGAAAAAGGGATTTATGTCGTGCAATTTAGCCTCCTGCAAAAATCCTACGGGTCCTGCTCTTATCAGGATTCTTTAACGTGCGAGGGACGTGGCATTTTCCCCAACACGGTGCACCACTATGGTTTGCGGTCAGGTTTTCTGTATTATAGCATGACGACCCCACATCTCTCGATGTTTAAGGCGGTGGACTTTTAAGTTTAAATCACAGGTTGATACCTGTGGGTTCGAGCCTCGCATAAGTACGAGAAAGTAAGAAAGTAAATTTTATTTACTTGTCGGCACATATATAGAATACAAAGACAAACATGAGCTGCATAGCTCTTAACCGACTAGGTAACAAATAACAAAGATCACAGACACATACATCACAAACAAATATGACATACAAGTATTAAATTACACAGGCATGCAAGAGCAAAGCAGTTTAAAAGCAGTACGCAAGATAAAAAGCATGTGTCAAGGTTTCCAGACACGTACCGTTGCTCGTTGGTTTCATCGATTTTCTACATTAAATAGTTGGACTTTCCTCCCACGCAAGCCTGGCGACCATGCAAGGGCTGTACATGCATATATTCGCTAAAATTTTTATATAAATCTTTTCTTCCGTCACCACCAGAAAGTTATATATTTTCAATAATCGCAGGAGAGATTTCATTCATTGGTTTTTTAACCATTCCACTTTTTATTTCTTTAGACAGTACAAAATAGAAAGAAGTCGACGAATGTCGTTTAACAGGACGTTGATGCTGCGTACCAACTATTACATGTATATCAAAAGGATTTGATAATAGAAAATAATGAGATGTGGAATAAGTGTACGCGACACAGCCCATAATTAAACAGCAATTTAGAAAAACCACAATGGACAACCGCCAGCAGCCGGTAAAATAAAAATCGGCAAGAAAACTGTTGCAAAAATTTCATGAATGTTTCAATAAAAAAAGGGGAAAAATTCTATAAAAACAGGCAGTAGAAACCTCTCACAGTGCAGCCCCTCAGATCGTAAGTCGCTCTTAAAACTTTGTCGAGATTGATCTTTACATAATATCGTAGGTCGATTTTCAATAAACGTTCAAGGAAGGTTGTTTTTAACTCAAGATCCCTGCTTAAGGTAGGTGGAAATGGTAAGTCAACACTAAATACCATCCAGATCGCAGATCCGTATACGTATTGGGTCCCAGTAGATGAGCAAAGCACCTTGCTATGGAATTTCTAAGGTGGCATAAGTAGTTGAGAAAATTGTAACAAAATATTTTCCCTGTCTGACCGCTTGCCGCGCGCGTAGATTTTCACCTTTCAAACTAAAATCACCAAAAAATAAATCAATCGAAGAACTAAATAAAGCTTTAAATTTCTTGTTTTAGCGATTGACAAAGCTCACAGTGTAGGAACGGAAGTGTACAGTTTTAGGGCCTATAAAGAAATGGTGAAATGAACCATTCTAGATTGTACAGTTTATTATTTTTTTTACACAAACTTTTTTAAATGACACAAAAACGAAGAAGATGTACGATTGTCGTTCGCTTCAAATTTTAAGTGTATCATGCGACTGTGCTAATTCGGACTTGAGATGTGTTCCTTGTGGCCATATTGTTACTGGCGACCTAAACATTGTCGATGACCCAGAGGTTATCAAATTCTTGAAAAAGGGACCAAAATTCAGACCTCCTTCGAAAATTAATTGGAATTCTTGTTTTGATTGTGTAAATACTGCCCTTCATTCGTACTGTAAGACCTGGATTAGACGAGAAGGAGCAGATTCCAAATCTTTAGACAAGTTTAAGAATAAATTCATATCCATTGTAAAATTACGAATAAGCCATTTTCAAAACACCTTTGTAGAATATCGACCCCAAACTTATATTAACAGAATTAAATCAAAACTACAATTATTAGGTTCACGATATGTTTTTGTTCCTGCGGATGGAGCGGCTAACAATGTTGTTGTGGTATGTCGTAAATGTTATCTGGATGTTTTAGTGCATGAAATTAGGGGCTCGTGTACTTTCGTTCCCGTGCAAGCTACGGAAACCAGTGTTGTTGACGATCATGTCATAGCAACCACAGCACTTCGAGCGGCCCCAACAGACAATAGATTGCCTGCTATGTGCTGGATACCTAAATTGCACAAAGGCCCATATGGATCCCGTTTTATTTCTGCATCAGGTAGATGTTCCTTGACCAATGTTTCTAAAGTCTTGTCTCTTGCTTTGGCTGCAGTGAGGGAGTTTGTCATCCGATGCTGTGATAAAGTTTTCGAGGATAGTGGAATAAATCATTTTTGGAGTGTTAGAGGTTCTCTTGATGTTTTGGACAAACTTCGGGCATTTGAAAATGCTTTTCAATCCGTAGACAGCTATGACTTTTCCACTTTATATACTAATCTGCCTCACAATCTTATCGAAAGGAAGTTTGGGTGTTTGATTGAATGGTGCTTTGACGGGTCTGAGGGTGACTGCATCTGTTCTGGAGTGTCACAGGTGTTTGGTAAATCGTTTTTTAGTGGCGAGGCCTACGGGGGTTGTGTTGATTGGACCGACATAGAGGTTATTGCTGCATTGGACTTTCTTTTGGATGGTGTTTGCATCCGGTTTGGTGGACGGATGTGTCACCGGGTCGTTGGGGTTCCGGTGGGAACCGGTTGTGCTCCGCTCGTGACTGATCTGTTTTTGTATTGTTGCGAATCACAGTTTATGGCCGGGCTACAGAGGGACCCAGGCAGAAACCACCTTGTCGAAACTTTTAACAATACATATAGGTACTTGGATGACATACTTGCTCTGGACAACCCCACATTCTCAAATTTTGTAAATGATGTATATCCTAGGGAATTGACCCTAGATAAAGCAAACTCAACCGACGGTAGATGTCCATTTCTGGATTTGGACTTGGGCGTTGTCAATGGTAGATTGCACACTGGGGTATATGATAAGCGGGATGACTTTTCATTCCCAATAGTTAATTTTCCGTTTCTTGAAGGAGACTTACCATTAGCTCCAGCTTACGGGGTATACATTTCACAATTAGTCAGGTATGCTCGCATTTGCAATGATGTGTCTGATTTTAATGATAAAAACCGTTTTATTACAGAAAAATTGCTAAAACAAGGTTACCGTTACCACAAATTAGTCAAATCTTTTACAAAATTTGCACATAAATATGGACATCTCATCGAAAAATTTGATTGCACACGTAGATTTCTGATTGTTAAAGGAATATCTCATCCTGACTTTTATAGCAATGTAGTTTATAAAGCACAAAAATTAAAAAACAACCTTATGGAAATAAAAAACTGGCTTAAAAACCTTTTGAAAAAAGGATACGAATTCAATGTTTTAGTAAAATCTTTGCATTTGGTATGTTTTGGCAGAAATATTGATAGCTTGATAGTAACTTTAAAACGTTAAATTTTTCACTTTTTATCCACTGTATTATTTATAAGCACCACAGCGATCAAGTATGTCGGTTCTGTATGGTGATACAACTCTTAATCATTCATTGTTTTGACGTGGGGTGTCGGATTTAGAACTGATGTATTTGATTCTTTTACATCAATCGATAAATGTTTCTTAGCTAGTTGTCAGTAACTTCGAGTGTTCTCAAGAGAGTTCCTCCTTGTCTTGTTGTTTTCGTACAGTATTTTGTCTTAGGTTCTCTCTGTTGAATTGAACTTTTGTCGATTGAGTTTTACAGTGTGTTTTATATGTAGCTTTGTGCAAGCTTATCAATAGGGGGAAGGTTGGATCCAAAAAACTAGTTTAACCCCGCCACATTTTATATGTGCCTGTCCTAAGCCAGGAAACTTTGCCAAAGCCTTTGTTTGTCCTTGTCATTCTATGTTAACTGTTTTATGTCAAGAATTGAGTCTTTCGTTGATGATTTAGGGATTGGTTTTGATACTTTTGTATTGTATTATAAGTCTTGGGCCAATGCAAGACGGTAAGCAGTGACCTATGGTCAT